>CM076570.1:812030837-812314275 GCA_034641835.2 Pinus albicaulis
TTCTCTCTCATTTCAGAATTTCAATTTTTTTGTTGGGATTTTATAATGGGTGATTACTTTCACAACACTGACAATGAAGAATTAAAAAGAACAGAAAAAATGAAAATAATTGTAGGTGTAAGTTTAAAAACAGTGTGACTCGGTATTATTCAATTGCAAAAGCATATCGTCTTAAAGTAATAGTAATCTGATGGCCGTCAGCTGTCCCAGATACAGATCTAGAGCTTGAAGCCAAAGTGCCAGAAGACCAAGACAAAGAAGAGGCATTTCCAAAGGGAGCTCTTGCAATTTATAGAAGTTGAAGCCGGAGCACTGTGTTACAGTAAAAGTAATCTAATGACCATTGCCTACCCCAGATTCATATCCAGAGCCTGAAGCCAAAGCGAAACGGTTTCCGCCACCAGTAGCAGAAGAGTTTCCATTACCAGGGGAGCCGACGGCATTTCAATTTAAAGAAGTTCAGGAACCCCTTTTCGAAACTGACTGATGACTTCCAAGACTACGAAAACTGGAGCTGGAGACATGACAACTAGAACTAGTTCCACCATTACCAGTGTGTTGACTTCGGATGACACCTTGCAAGGGAAGGAAACTTTATTTATTCAACAACATTAAGAAAATAGTGTAAATAGAACAACGGAAAAAAAATGGGAGTATCACAGATGATATAACATCATCATCTAATCATCCTCAATCTGAAGGATAAATTTCACAAATTTCACCACACCATTTTAATAAAAGTTTTACTAAAACGGAAATCTCTTATTCCTTTGTGGTACCAATTATTAAGTATCAAAAATATAAATAGAGAATGACACACCAGATATATTGACAATAGAAATGACTATTTATTATTATCGAAACTATTAAGGTAGATTTACACTTTAGAATTGATCTTTTTATGGAAGGAACCCACTCTGGTTCATTTTGGTGATGGAAAAAAATCTAATGAATTAAGTTCAATTACATTGATCATTTACATTTAATATATAAGGAGCTCTTCATCATTATTTATAATTAAAAAGAGAATTTTAATAATAACAAACTCTTAACTATTTAGTGGACCTTCTTTAGTGATGTCTCATTATGTTTATTCACTTCCAACTACAATAGTGAACCACATCTAATAGTATAGTGGATCTAGTCCACCTTACATTGAATCAACTCCATTATTCTATTTTCATTCCCCTTGGGATCCTCCATGTGTACCCAATATAACCTTTCTTATGATTAAACTATAATGTTATAAGCATGGTGCTCAAAATATTGAAATGATTCGAGAACATCATAGGAAAGCTACAACAATAAAAATTGTATACATTACTATCACATTGAACACGGGATGTACCATGCAATACCTGACATGAGAAGAACAAAAAAATAAAATGATGACTACGCCTTGCTCTTTTCTTCTCAAATCATGTTATGCAATATATAATATAACCTGGACTTAATATGAAGTTACAAAACATTGTGGCATGCGAAGGATTACTTGAAGGTCTTTGCAGTGCTAGAGGTAATAATGTTCATTTAATATGTAAGAATCCATAATGGATAAATTGAAGCTCAAAAGTTCAAAACATCTTTTTGCAAGAATACACTCTAAAAGTATCTAGAGTAGATTTAAATTTTATCTCTGGTTAGAAACATGCCTTCATATGGAGCCGACTTGTAATTCTTCTTGAATTTCTAATTCGATCATTTTTATTTGCGGAACCTTTCAGTGTTATATCATGAAATTATTGATAAATCATAAAAGGTTGCAGCAACTCTAGGCATCGAAACAATTACAAAAGTTAACCCCAAAGATTAAGTGTTATTATCTACACATTAGAAATCAAATTTAATTTGTGCATGCTACAAAGACAGGAGTTTCTCCTCACATATTAATGGATCATATTCGATAATTCCTATTATTTGAACCTTGTCATAAGTAAACCAAAGTTAAACCTTCAATCGTGAATATTTTATCACATTCGTGAAGTACATTATAACAATTGCAAAACATTTTCATTCATTCTTGGTGAAAATACAGGAGGCTGAGAGTAAATGATTAGATCGAAGTGTACAGTTGTGGCTTTCACTCATCTAAATGGAAACCATGGGAATCCAACCAAAAAGAAACGACATAAATATGAATTATCACTTTCAAACTAGGCATAGAATGAATACCATGGTCAAAGGAAAGACTGAAAAGCAACTTGGACAACCAACACATGCTAACTATTAAACTAGAAAATTTCAATCTCTCCCACAAAATACCCTAAATATATTTTAGTCTTCTATATTGAAATTTTTTTTGTCAGATAACTTATGGCTCTCCAAAAAGAAAAAAATCTAAATGGCTAATATGATCCATCATCTAAAACCTTTCATCACTATCAATCTATGATCTAACAATCAGAAACACCAAAACTTTTGGATAGCATTACGAAAATATACTAGAACATCTAGATAACATATGGAAAATATATTTGAACTTATGCTCATTGCATATTGTCAGAGTATTTTGGAATCTGACCACTAGGAGAGATGTAAAAGAGCTAGCTTCACTCATATCCTTCAAACTATAAAAACGTTCCAAAATATTATATACAAAGTGAAAGGTGCCCCTCTATATACTATTAGGAAAATCCACCTGAAAATCAACCATGAGGAAAATATCTTTAAGGTCCAATATATATCTCGAATTTTGAGTGTGTCGCTATTCGGCTAAGGAATTATAAATTTTGATTTATTATGAAATATCAAAAGTATGATTTATTTTCTTAAAAAAAAAAAAAAAAAAATTCCTAAAAATATACTTGAACTTGTCCTGATTACATATTTCTAAAATATTTCAGAATATGAGAGAGCATATCTAGATGAATTGACCTTGCTCCTCTCTCTAAATTAAGGAATATGCTATAATCAGAGGGAGAAGAACCATGCCAATTAATTTAGTTTACTCATATCTGTTAGAGTCTAAAATATTATCTTAGTTTTCAACCATGTCATAATACGGAGTCCAAATCAATATGGATAAAAATTCTTAATAAATGAAAACTTTTAATGAATAAGAACACCAAATGTTTGTTTATAAATGCCTTGTTCCAGTAGGGAACGATTGAATCCAATTCACTTTTAAAATAGGAATCAACGTCACTTATGTGCTAATCGTCTTCATTGTTATTGTCAAAATCAATCATCATCGAAATCATCAATATTATAACCAACAATGAATTGTGATCCATCATATTTCCTTTAACTCAATCGAGCATAAGTTCAAGCAATAAATGAAATTTCGGTGTCATGCAAATAAAAATACATGCTCTAATTATAACATTAATTATTCGTAAACAAAAGGTTTACGAATTAAAAATAGGAGGGAATTATATCCCAAGACATCTAAACTAAAAATCATCTATGAGTTTTAAAAGCATTAAATCATAAGCAGTAGTGAATTTCATCCATCCTTATAACTACTCTAAACTATACTTCGTTATATCTAAATCTAGAAACGTATAAGTTTCATTCAAGAGCAATGGAACATTAAACCAAAAGAATATGTTAGAGATATATGAGTTTGCAACTAATAAGGTCACCATATTCTTGAATTGTTTGTTTCAAGGAAGATATGTAGAAAACGTAGTTCATAGCTATGTGTTGTAGCAGCTACAACCACCTTCCACAGGAGTTTATCTTGACCTTATCAGGAAAAAAACTGAGGGGGGGAGGGAGAGGCGATGAATCAATATTTAAAACCCATACAAATTATTCTTTTTATTTTCTGAATTATGTACACGACTTGACTGAAGTCAAATACCATATATACATGAATGTTATTAAGGAAACTAGTGTATGCTCTGTAAACTTATAATCGAGATAAATTTTCAATTACTTGACTTAGACGAGTGCATCATTGATTCATCAGATATTTAGTAAGGAGCAAACTTATCCAATAAGAAAAGAGTAAATCATCACACATAAGAAACACACATGAACACTAGGATTTAAGGTGGGAATCCAATATGGGAGAAAACCACCACGGCTATCGTCTCTGTCTTCAATATTTATTGTATAGAAAAATGCTTACAATTTTGTACTAGCTCAGAATCATACTAGCATGCAGGAGCCCAGCTATAGAAGGCTGCAAAATTCACTCATTCTCCAACACCAAATGGAAGAGATCTTCGATCCCCTGATCTTGTTTAACAGAACCCACTGGAAGGGAGATTGAACCCCCTGATCTGATCACCAAATATTACTCACAAGAAGCTTCAACTTCCTCACTAAAGGCTCCAACCCTCAACACCATTCGTGGACCATGTTTCATAAATTTTCACACTTGATCCACCTTATTTAATACATCACAAACTTCTAGACCACTTTTCATCATATAATTCATGCGAAACCCTTTAACATCATATAAGAAAAATATGAAAACTGAAACAGATTAGTATAACGAAAACATTCATCCAATTCCTAAACATGACCACTGAACCAAACGGTCACCAATCACTTGAATATTGAACCAACCACTGAAGAAAACTATCACTTAACCAATCACCAAAATTCAAACATAAGAGTGAGATCACTGTAACGAGAACAAATAACTGAATCCATAATAATGCATCAACACAATGAATGAACTGCAACCCTGATCATTCGTAAACTAAAAGGTATGTGCTACTTCACTTAAGAAAGCTCATGTGTATATGTGTTTTTCTATAGGGCAACCTGCGTACAGATCTGAATATACTAAGCTCTAAAATTGTTACTCTGAATCAGTCACATAATTGAACATAGTAATTTAGCTTAAAAATCCCCGAACCCTCATACAGTTAGTAGCATAAAAAATATTTTCAACATGGAACCATTTTCAAATTCATCATTCAATGAGTTCTACTTTATACATTATCATCCAACCGAGACTAAGATGAAGAAATCATTGAAATACAACAGAGATACATCGACACTAATCTGATTGATCAATATTTTATCAGTAGAAACACTTCCTTTATGTCTGTGTCTTTGATTAAACAAAGCCACATTATGCAACTTCACCATGACCAATCTACGCACATATCTAAAAATTTTGACCTAAAATTGCGCAGCTCGTGAGAAATTCAGAAAGACCTATATCATATCATTCAGAGATAAAAACATGCAGCATTACTTAAATGTAGTCAATCCATGACCAAATCATACAATGGAAATTCATTTCAGGTCTCGTGATTAGGATCCATCATTGTAGTCATCAATTCATTATTATTTTAGATAAACTTATCAACTATAGCCCTTACAAGGCAAATATACATCAGATAGATGTATTCATCAAAAACCGTTACACATGCACACAAATCACTTTTATCTTCACCTCCTTATATAGATTGATCCTTAGCCAATACCATGAGCTAAAAACATGCTAGTGTCGGTGGTAATCTTGGATGAGATCAAATAGTTGCTACTTGATCTAGGTGGCTCCAGAGACACACACGGGATAAAGAGGCCTTGAGAAAGCTGAAAAATCAAAGTGTTTGAATTGATTTTGAACTAGGACTGAAGCATAGATCTCATCATCCTGATTGTAGTGGTGTGAATAGTTCGTTAAACTGAGCTTGTATGCGAAAGTTAGAGCTGGTCAAAGTTTCGGGTTAACTTGGTGACTGAGCAGGCTTAAGGAAGGCACAATTTTGCACTTTTTTGGCCACCTTAGGCTGGATTTCAGGAAAAATTGTGGGGTTGCTAATTTGAATCCTTATGTCAAATTAACGAATTTTTAAAGGGACATAAGTTGTTATAAATATATATATTATGGTTGTTGCAATTAAACGCTGACGGAAAGTTGGGAGGGGTCACCCAATGTAGGCCCAACCCCCCATTAAAATGTGTTTGCTATTTAAAATTAAAACGCACCCCAATAAAAAAATGAACGATATTTGGGGGAGGCGGGGTTTTATCCCCTGACCTCCCCTTAACAGATTACTTTGTTTGCCATTACACCAACTGACTGCCTTGTGAAATCTGCCTAGGATTTTATACTTAATCATCTCTTTTCAGGAGTCTGCCCATGCCATGGAGGAGAAGAGCACGCACACGGATCAAGTAAATTTTCAAGTGGAACCATGAGCGTGGAGTAGTAATTATGCAAGCGGAACCATGAGCCTTGAAATTTTTCAAGGGAGGTAATTTTTCTCGATGTTAGAATATAGTCAAATTTACTGTCATTTTTCACGGTTTTCCACAGGGAATGTAATGGCGAGGTCAGATTCGCCTTTTGAGTTGCAAATTTGTAGTCCACCCATGGAGCAACTACATGGAGGAATCTAGGGGGAATCTAAAAGATTCCTTTTTTCCCCAGATCTTCACTTTCTCAGAACAGTTGATTTTGCACTATTCGACGTCACGAATCTGATAGCATATTCATATTTTTCATTTGAGATTTATATTTTTCAGTCACTTTTTGAAGTGAAGTTGTAGTTGTCAGTTTTGAATGAGTGCATAGTCGATTTCACACCTTTCGACACCACGATTGTGATGGTGATTTTATATCCAGCCGCAAAACAGTCTGTTCTTCAGTCATCTTCAGCATGAGGTACATGATGAGTTGATTTCATGTACTTCTTTTTTCCCGAGATACTTAGTGCTGTACATATCCATGTTGATGTATGAGTCATGGGACCTTGTCTTGTTTTGTTATTGATGTACTTTCTATCATGGAATTGTATTATATTTGAGATCCCTTGATTCCATATTGGCCGGATACTCATGTATGTTGTTTGAGATCCGTTTTATGCCATCTTGGCGGGATACTCCGTGTCACACATATGTCATTGAGATCCCGTATTTTCCATGTTGGAGGGATAATCATAGTCTTTATGTGTGAGGTATGGTTATACTAATATGAGTCCTTTTTTTTATGCATTAGAGTGCCGTAGTGTAACATCTCGTAGAGAGGTCTAGCCACTCCTGCGTGAGGGAATTTTCCATATATGTCAGAGAAAACACATCCATGTACATATTCTTCTTACAACACTTAATGGAGTGGCCTGCACCATCTTCACATTAAGGCCCAGAGATGTAGTCCCTCCTGGGAGAAGTCTGTTATCAAATGACGTGTTCTTATGATTTTTTCTCCTTGACATGGCATGTTTCTCTTCTTTACACCATGCACTTGTTCATTTAAGTTCATTAACACTTTAATTAATGTAATTCTAATTTATCAGCTGAAGTAAAAGGCCTTGGTTTAGGGCAAGTGAAATTTACCCTGGATCACTACTATGCTTAATATTGTGCGCTAATCCCATGGTAAGTACCCTTGGTATTTATTTATCATATTTCGCCAAATGTACGTGCCTTTGGTTCTTCATATCCATGTGTGTACGCGATTTTTCTTAACCGAACCTGCATATACACTAATTTTCTTCATCAAACCTACATACGTACATGACTTGGATTCATTGAACCTGCGTATATTTCCTGGAAATTTAGCTTCATCATTCCTCTGTCACTGCCTGGTATTTCTTTCTATGCCACATATGAACTATCTTGTAGATACATCAAGTTTACATCTTCATCAATTAGGTGTCTCTCAAAAGGAAACTCATCTATTAGGTTTCCATGAAGGACAACACATTACATCATAATGCCAAAAATACCCCCCTTTGGTCTTGATCGCAACCATGTTGGTGTATGATCACCACAATCTATAGATACCTGTAAGACACATCAACCTAAGAATTATTCAATGACAAAGTTACTCTCCCCCTTTGACATCAAGGGCAAAGGGATGACCAATGTTGAAACAACGTTTCTCTTTTCTTATATATAGAAGAGCTCTATAGATCTTATCTGCACTATATTGACCATGATCCCCGTGAGCACATGCTAAATCTTCAGAAAGATTTTCAATGAAGTAAATGACTCTATATCTCAAATGAGTAATGCCTTTCCTCTCACCATGGAATCATACCTACATAGATCACCTAATTAAGTGGGGTTACATATTTGACTCATACACCTAACTAAGTGGGATTACTTATTTGACACATCCACCAAACCAAGTGGGATTACATATTTGACATAACATTAAAAGTCCATACATGAATGAATATAACAAGGATTACATCATTGATCTTTACATGACCTTTACATAAAATGATAGCTATGAAATTTATAACCCAGACAAAAACACCTCAATAGTGAGATATGAAGACCATGATCCACAACCATCATATACCGAATAAGATCTACACCATAAGTATTTATCAGCAATACCATGAGTAAATTTCAATATCATCAACCGATGACCAAGTCTACAGCACAACATCATAATATATTTTCATAGATATCATCTATCAACTCAATCTCTTTACTTCATTAAAGACAACTTTCCTTTTTACCTTTGTAGGAATAACCCCAACCTATGTTCATCCAGGAAACATATGTGGAACCAAATATATCATCATGAAATAAGATAGAGCAGTGAAGCATCATATCATATTGCATGAGTAACACCATAGACATGCATCAACAACATATGTGAGAACCAATCAGTAAGAAAATACAATGTATCCATGACTCCAAGTATCATCCAACAGTTCTAAAATAAGCATATCAATAACCATGTCTTCATGATATTTGTAGCAACATCATATTCTCGCCCCAATACTTAAGAAGAGTTATCATACCAGAACCACTTCATCAATAGTCAATATGTATCAACCAATTGTCCCTGTGATCTCTTATCACAAAGGTCTTCATGTTTTAGATTTATTCCATCTGTATAGTCACGTTGTAACATATGTAGGAATCGAGCACAATAGGCATCATTCACCATAATAGTCATCAAAAACAATATCTGCATGTTCTTTCCTCATATCTGAGACATTAGTCATGCATCAAATCCATGTGCACAGATAAATATAATCTTCTAAAAAATATGATTAGGTCTCATCCACAATTTCATCATAAGTAATCCATGGATCATGAAAATAGTATAACATCATTCGAACTACTACATGATCATCACAAGTATTAAATACTAAGAAAAAATAATGCCAACAATGCATCATTAGCAGTAAGGCTAATGCTCCCCCTAAAGTTGTGTTAACTATTCACTGTCAACTCTGACCACATGAACTCATTCATGAAAGCATCATATGACCATTAATGTAAAAATCATAACTCAATACCACATCAACAGACTGTAACTGTCAACATATGACCAAGAAAATAAATTCATAATTGTCAATAGCATGTCAAAGACTAATCTTGAGTCTATCCCACTTTTTTTATGTCAGTGAAAAAAAACATACGCGGTTGTATGTAAAGGAACTCACATATATACACGACTATATTTCATGTAACCCACGTACAGAAAGTGGAATACTAAAAATTTCACAGCTTCAGCTCCCCCTGATCTTGTACAATCTATACTTGTCTTCTGCTAACACATTAGATACACTGTCAGAAATAAAATAAAAATAAAACTAACGAACCAATCTTCATATATTTCATTTACTGATAAAAATATTCTTTCAATAATGATGGACTGCAATGACAACTATATTCTTTCAGTCTGAGTCTGAATCCTCCTTATATCTGTGAAAGGTCAGATCTTTAATCACATATAATTTATCATTGTTTATCTATGTCGTTGCTATGACCTTTCGAGTTTCTTCATCCATGACCTTTCATCTGGTTGTTGTGAACTCAATTACATTACCCTTATCTACCATTTGACCTACACTCAATATGTTTTGTTTTAGGCATTGAACTAATAAAGTATCAATTGCATTTCTATTTTTGTTAATTATGGATCTACCTTCTCCCAAAATTTTTTCTCAAGCATCACTTGAAAGAATAACCTTACCATCTTGATTTTTATTGAGAGACTCCATCTTACTCTTATCACCAGTCATGTGATGAGAACATCCGATGTTGATTTACCATTCATCCTTAATTTTAAAAGCACATAGAGCAAGACCGCACATATCTCTTCTTATTTCTGCTTATTAACAGGAACATTGGTGGATCCAGGTTTCTTCAGTTTTATGATATCATATGTTTGTCTTCCATTTTTTCTTTGGTGATTCATTTATCTTTTCCTTCATTATTTTTCTACATGCCCAAGCTTGTTATAATAATAACATCTTATGGGACCAGAAAAGCGAGCACAGGAGTCATAATATGATTATCACATGCAATCAAAACCTTTATGACCATTCTTTTTGCACAAAAAACAATATCTATTAAAGAAACATGACTACCTTGTAGGTGATGGTCTATCTGTGTAGTGTCTATTTGTGTGAAACCGAAATGATTTTCTTCTACAATTAGCGGAAACATGTCCATAATTATGACATATAAAGCATTCAACATTATTCATCTGAGGAGAGAATCGATTGATACTTCTATAGCTAGGTGTGAATGGTTTCCTTTGAGGATTCATGATCCTTCGTTGTTTATCAAGTTCAATTTTTGTCTCTTTAAATTATTCAGGTTTTTCTTTGATATCCTTTGAATCTTTAGCACTAGCTTGTGAAATTCTTCTTTAATAGTTTCATTAAAATGAAGAGAAAATTTAATAGAAGGAGACCTTTGACTACTAATAATATTATCTACAATCTTACTACTATCTTAAAATCTCAAATGTTTATCTGTTTCTTATAATTTAACTTTTAAAATTTTTACCTCAAACTCCATTCTTTGGAACTACTTCTTCATACCTTCTTTGACCTGCATTCCTTCTTCTACTTTCTCTTTTAATGTGAGAAACTCTTCTTTCATCCCATTTTCTTGTTCTTCAAATGTTTGAAGTATTTCTTCATTCCTCTAGTTTGATTTTTCAACATTTGATTTGAGAGAGATGATTTATGCTTGAAGTCCTTCACTGTGATTGGTTACATCATTTTGAAGCCTTTGAAATTGGTATATATTTTCTTTATTGATCTTCTCAATTGAGTTTCTTTCCTGTAATTTATTATTCAATGTAGTAATAAAATCTTTATAGATACTTTCTCTTTCATTAAATAAAATATTCTGACCTTAGATTTTATTTTTGAGCTTTGAAAATTTTTCTTCTAGATCCATAACATTACTTTCACTTTCATATTCAGTATTGCATGAACAAGGAAGTGGATCAGACGAGAAACAATCAATACTTTTTTTATCTTCTTCATTTATTATTGCACATGTTTTCTAAGTTATATTCGTCTTTTGATTTCTTCCCATTTTGAAGGATCTCCTTGAAGTGATCAAACTTCTTCTGAAGGACTTTCTCTGATACCAATTGTTGGAAAAAATATGGATAGGGGTGGGGCGTGAATCAGTATTTAAAACTCACACAAATTATTATTTTTCTTTTTTTAATTTTGTATGCGACTTGACTAAAGTAAAATAGCATATGTATGCATTTTTTAATAATGAATCTAGCATATGCTCAGTAAAATAATAATTGAGATCAATCTTCAATTACTTGACTTAGACTAGTGCATCACTGATTCACGAGACATTTAGTAAAAAACAAACGTGTGTGGTAAGAACAGAGTAAATAATCACACATAATAAACACACATGAACACATGGATTTAAGGAGGAAACCCAATGTGGGATAAAAACACCATTGTTGTCAAATCTGTCTCCAATATTTTTATGTAGAAAACTACTTACAATTTTGTATTGGCGTAGACGCATACCAACATGCAGGCACCCACTTGCAGAAGGCTGCAAACTTCACTCGTTCTCAAGCACCCAACTAGAAGGGAGATCCAAAACCATGATCTCGTTACCACCACCCAATATAAGGGAGCTTAAACCCCTAATATGATCACTAGCTATCACTGGCAGGAAGCTTCAGCTTCCTCACTGAAGGCTCCAGCCCTCGATATCATCCATGGACCACGTTTCATAATTTTTCACACTGGATCCACCTTCTTTAATACATCAAAACTTGTAGACCACATTTCATCACATAATTTATGTTGAAAACGTTAACATCATATAGGAAAAATATAAAAAATGAAACTGATTATTGTACCCAAAAAATTCATCCAATTCCTGAAAACAAAGGTTGAACCAAACAATCACCAATCACTTGAATACTAAACCTACTGAAGCAAACAATCACTTAACCAATCACCAACTCAATTCAAAGAGAACAGTGAGATCATTGTAACGGGAACACATAACTGAATTCATAATATTGTAACAAAAAACTGAATCAACTGCAACCTTGATAATTCATAAAGAAATAGGTATATGTTACTTCACTTAAGGCAACCTGCGTGTATACACGTTTTTCTATAGGGAAAACTATGTACAGATATTGATATACTATGTTCTAAAATTGTTACTTTGAATTTGTCACATAATTGAACAAAGTCATTTATCTTACAAATCTTTAAACCCTCTTACCATTAACAACATCAAGAATCTTTTCAACATGCAACCAATTTCAACTTCATCATTCAATTAGTCCTACTTCAGACATTATCACTCAACACGGATCAAGATGAAGACTTCATTGACAAATAGCAGATATACATTAGCACTAACTTAATTGATTAGTCATTTATAAGAAAAAACCCTTCCTTTATGTATGCGTCTTTGATGAAATAAACCTACCTTTAAATGTGACTTCATCGAGACTAACAAGCATAACGATCTACAAATTTTGACCTAAAATTGTGAAACTCATCAAAACTTCAGAAAGACCCAGATCATGACATTCAAAGATAAAAATATCCATCAATACATAGATCTAGTCAATCCATGTGCAAACGATACAATGGAAATTCATTTCAGGTCTCAGGATCCTGATCCATCACTGTATACATTGGTGCATTATTATTTCAGAACAACTTGTCAACTATAGCCCTTACAATACAAATATACTTCATATTGACTTATTCATCAAACAACCTTACACATGCACACATAAAACTTTGATCTTCACCCCCTTATATATGTTGAGCCTTAGCGAATACCATGAGCCAAAACCAGACTAGTGTCAGTGATAAAATTGGACGGGATCAAATAGTTGTTATTGCAATTAATATTATGGGCTAAAACCATGGTAAGGACCTTTGGTATTTATTTATCATAGTGCACCGAATGTACGTGCCTTTGATTCTTCATATCCACGTGTGTACATGAATTTCCTTAACCGAACCTGAGTATACAATACTTCGCTTCATCAAACCCACATACATACATGACTTCGCTTCATTGAACCTGTGTATATTTCTTGAAATATTACCTTCATCATTCCTTTGTCACTTACTAGTATTTCTTTCTTTGTCACATCTAAAATGGCCTTTAGATACATCAAGTTTACATATTCATCAAGTAGGTTTCTCTTAAAAGGTAACTCATCGATTAGGTTGCCATCAAGGACAACACATTACATCATAATGCGAATAGTATTTTCGTTAAGTGTTCATGATTTGATGAAGACTTATTCTTTTCATATGTTCTTATGTTTGTTTTTTTCATACTTATCCAATATTTTGAATCCCAAGCTAACCTTCTAACTTAGCCTTACACCAGTTTTGGGGTTTCCTCCAGAAACTACGCAATCCATGAGGGAAAGCCATCCTTAGTGTTTGGAATTGTGAAATCAAAACTGGAAGCTCTTCCTTGATCTTGATAAATTCTTAGTATTGGATGGAAACCCTACACTAAGCTTAGAAACTGTGCAATCCATCCCTTGAGTTCAGAAAATGCATAATGCACTGAGCTAGAAAGTTGCCCAATTCCCCAAAATTATGCAATCTTCCCTGACAGTGTGCATGGAAAGTTCATGAAAAATACGAAAAGTAAAAAGCATACCTAGAAAATAGTGATACATTAATAGTTTCTCGAAGGTGTCACAACTTTTATTTTTAGAAATCTATACCAAGTGTATCTTTTTCCTTGATTTTAGGAATACACATCATAAACCCATATTATGCGGAATATACGACCGTGGATAGAAGTATCTTCCCCAGACTGGGTGGCCTACCCTAGAACAAAATAGAGACAAAGAAGTTATTGTTTCCCTTAAATTAAATAGATAATGGGATGAAGCCTACCTATAATCTAACATATGCTTCGTCCCTCTCTTGGCTTGAATGCTCCAAACCTAGCCGTCATCATTATAATTATAACTTGCACAACCAAACAATACTAGCCAAATATTTATGACATCTATGTAGCATAATATAATTACTTCATTTAATGGATCAACACGGAATAAAAATACATGAAATTATGACATCATATGTAGAAGAAAAGAACCCTTTCCATTAATAGAAATGGTGTGAGGTACAACCAAACATAGGTGTTGATATTCTATAATAGCTCCTCCAAGTTGATTTGTCCTTCTTTGCCACATATTGCACCTCTAATCACACTAATCCATGGAATAATGACTCTTCATAGCAGAAGAATGAGGATAGAATCTATTTCCAAAAGCCAACCTCTAGCTTGTCCATGGACACAAATATATAGAAGAGGGTGTTAATTTGGGAGTTCATACCCATTTACCAATATAGGCTTCAGATCCACTCTTGATGGGAGGATGTGATCAAATGATAAGGGACAAAAACTCCAAGGTAGCATAGGATAGGATTCAATATTTTTATCTTAGGTAAATATTTGTAACAAATCTTAAAATATTATTGAAGAAGAGGCCAATGATGTAAAATTGTCTTCAAGAGAGAGGAAAATTTCCATTGATGTATGCAAGCACCAAGTTACCCAAAGGTTGTTTCTAAGTCAAATTCTTGGATAATGAGTTGATGTTGAAAGGAAACAACCCATCGCAGGAGGGCCTTGGTCTATCCCCCATCAACGACAAAAAACAATTATCATGATTAGGGACATAAAAAAAGATGATACAAATATATATTGGGGATGGGATACATGGAATGAAAGCTTAAGAGTATTATAGTAGATATTGAATGAATGACTTCTCTTGAACACAACATGAATACTAAATGGAATTGGCAGCATTCACCCAAAACAAAAAATGGAGGCTTTGAAATGGTATGATGAACCAAAATAAAAGCATATTACCCACCCCAACACCCATGAAGATGAAGTGGGAGAGTGTTGTGTTCAAGAGCTCCTCGCTACCATTAACTAATGGAGTACCCTCTTTTACCAAATTCCTCAACCATACTGGCGAGTACCTCTTTATTTTTTAACAAAATTTAGGGTGATATCATATGTTTGATCTATAAGTTCATCCTTTAGATGAATCCCTCCAATAATGTTTAGCGAACCCTAAGAATGAGTCATTCGGCATTGTCATGTTTGACAAGCTCATCGTTTATTGATGTTTTAACGAGTCCAGTGAAGGTAAAAATCGACATATTTTTCATGCTTAGAGAGTTTGAAAAATAAGTGAAAAATAAAAATCTAGATGTTCCTTTTCGTAGATAGTCACCTCAGTCAAAAAAATAAGAAAATAATAACTTAGAGAGCCTCTTAGCCATGTTCAACTAATGTATTCTTTTTTCATGTTCGACTAATGTATTCTTTTTTAATAAATAGTCTATCACATTCCCGAAAAGGGTTAAACTTATAATGAGTAGACGTATTTTCATTTATTTTAATGAGTTCAAAAGTACAATTGCTCGACCATATTTTTATATTTTGGAAGCCTGAAAAGAGATAAAAGAGTATTGCAAGGAGTTCATTTTTCTTGAATTTATGGAGCCCAGAAAAGTGATAACACCCTTATCTTTCAATGGGTAAAAACAAGAAAATTCATGCGACACTTGTAAAAAGTGAATGACGAACCAAAAAAATACTTTTACAGGAAAATATAATTTAACACACTAGCAACCATGAAAATAAAAAAGAAAAATAATATTCATAGAGGCAAAATGAAAAAATGCGATAGAAAAAATGACAAAAGATGACAAAAGAAAAACTCACCTGGAAAAGCACAACAAAATCCAACAAAGGCTTCTTTATCTACTCGACAATGCTAGAGAGTCGATATCCAATATGAAAATGAGTTATAGGGGCATCCATTATATCTAGGTTGATTATGGTTTATGATGTGCATGTCTAAAATCAAGGAAAAAATGACACTTGTAGGAAAGTCTAAAACTAGAAACTCTGTCATCCTTTGAGAAACTAATAATGAATCCATATTTTCTAGGGATGTTTCTGCTTATTTATTTTTTTCCTTTTCGGGAAAATTACCATGCACACTACTGAGAAATATGGCATAGTTACCAAGAACTGGGAAACTCATTAGCTTAGTGCATTACGTAGTTTTTGAGCTTAACGTTGGGTTTCCATCCATAAATGTGCAGTTCAAAAGCTCAAGGCTAAGCTTCCACTCTTTTTTGTGTAGTTTCCATCATTAATATAGACTTTCCCTCCTAGATTAGGAAGTTTTAGGAGGGAAGCCCAATAATGATGCAAGGTTAAGGAAAAGGGCTACTTTTTACATAAAAGTTTTAGATCGGGATAAAAACAAGAAAACGCAAGCACAACATAAAAATACAAGTCTCGATCACATCATGAATACTTGAGGATAGTGAAATAGTCTCTCTTGTGGACAGAAGGGAGGCTCTAAAATCAAATAATGGGAAAATTCTTGGAGGGTTGTTGTAATAGCTACAATAGATTCTTGATGACATATGTAAAATTTGACGTATATTTTATTACCTACGTGATGAATGATTTAATGTAGAGCCATTTTTTGATACCCATCAACAATGGTTCTTTGGGACTCTTTTTAGCATGAAAAGGGCTTAAGAAAATATTCCCCTTGTCACCTCTCTTATTTCTTCCAGTGATTGAGGGGCTTAATGGATTATTAATTAAGGAAAAGAGAATATGGACCTTCAAAGGAGTTCAAGTCTGGATGGATTTATATCTCTTTCATTCCTTCTCTGTAGATGATATATTATTATCTTTTTATTTTAGTATACCTTAACTAACCAAGATCTGTAATATTTTTAATTTGTATTGTGATGCAACGAGAATGTTAGTTTTTTCTCAAACTCTTTCTCTTTATGAGAGTGGGTTTAGAAAATGGGCTAAAATATTTAAGAGTTATACAAGCATCCAAATAATTATTTGAAACAAGATTGAAATTATCTTCTACATAAACGATAAAGACAACCAATATGTTGGAGTTACAAATTCTTGCTATTGAAAGGATGACCTCTTTTAGTTAAATATTTTCTCAAATAAATTATTGTATACTAGATGGCATGTCATGGATTTCAAAATGGATTCTTGAAAATATTGTAAAGACAATTTTTTTTTTTGATGATGATCATCAAGTGAATAAAAGGTGATTCCATTTATATGATGGAAGAAACTAGTTGTATGAAAGTTGTTTGATGAATTTGGTCTAAGAACATTTTCCTTTTCTAGAAATATTTGGAAACTAAGAGTGTTTGGAGACTTATTCTAGGTAAAAAAATTTGTCAAGTGGTGATTTAAAAACATATTTTCCAAGAAATATTTGAAGAGTGTACAAGGGGGATGATGAATCTAAGCATAATATTTTAGCAAAATGGAAGATAATTGTTAAGGATGTTCCTTTGATATCTGGTGTCCTAGCTTGTATGGTGGTCAAGGGGAATCTAGTTTAAATTGGGGGGAAGACATGGATTGGGAGTGGAGGAGAGTACCTATTACAACAAAAGATTTAATGACTAGGAGGCAAATTGTTTTTCAATGTTTCCCACATTTTATATCCACTTACAACTTTGATAATTTTTATAAAAAAACTAGGAATTGTAAGCAATGAAGAAAACCTATAGAACGGTTTTATATCATATTAAAAATGATTCATGTTGAAATCATAAAACAATAGGAAAATATAATATGTTAGTTTCTCCTCCTCGCTTTTACATGCCTAAGATTGGATATATGTTTTTAAGTATAGAGGACGAAATAAAATGACTTCAATGGTGGTGTTGTTGCTTTTTGATGTTGAAATTCCCATGTACGTAAAATATATGCATGTGGAATTTAGTTATGAAAAATTTATTAAAAATTATATAAGAAGAATTGTGAAGGGCTTAGCAGATGTTCCCATTGCAAAGTCAATGAGAAGACAAATAGTCATTTGATCATGGATTTCAACTATTTAAAATAACCTTATTCATATGTGATCACTTTAATAGGGTTGAAAAATGTTGAGAAATGGGATTTTATTTAAGTAAGCTCAATGAATTGGACAAGGAATGAAAAAAAAAATTAAGGTTCATGAATTAACAGTCGCCTAGGAAATGTTTAGCTAGGTCCCTTTCAATTTTTGAAGAAAAACATATTGTTGAGAAGTGTAGCAAGAAAGTATCAATTTGACTTTGCCTTGGTCAAATTGAGAAAATTAAAATTTCCACATCGACAAGCAACTTGGATGTAGTTAAATGAGGTATAATGGATCTTGTCACTCAGCTAGCTCATAAAATTCGAGTTATAGGGCTTGAATATCATTTATGCACGTGTGATTACTAATTTGTAGCAATCCAGTTCAGTTAATCCCATTTGCATTACATTAAACTAGTTCTAACTGTTGATAAAACTAGTTGGATGTCACTTTTGCAGTGGGACAATAGTCTAACTCAATGATCATTGAGTAAAGTGATAAAGCAGCCAAAAATAATTAGTGCATGGAGATAATTTAGGTTCCTGAGTTGTGGTGGAGATTCCAGTGTAGTGTAACATCATTTGTAGACTATTATTGAGTTTACAAGTGTTGCATTTAGTCATAGACCAAAACTTTCTAATTGCACAATCAGTTGGAGGAGAACTTCTAAAAAATATGGGACTAATTCCTCATGATTTTTACAAGGAAATAGTGGCTCAAGCAGAAGTGGAATTTGACTAAGTCTACGTCAGAGCTGCTCATTCAGTGGAGAAAAAGGTTTTTCACTTACCAGTTGAGCTCATAGTGAGAAATAAATTATAACACATTCTCTATTGATCTGATTAATGCAAGAAGTATTAAGGGGTTTTACCATTTTTTTTCCCATAGATAAATCTGTGTACTTTGATACGTGATTGATGCATGTTTGTGAATGTTGTTCTAAATTCTGAATTAATTTTCATAGAGTAGTAGATTAGAATTGTGTCTCATGATTAAATTAAATTTCTTAAGAATTTGCAATTCTATCACCATATTTCAACATGGTATCAGAGAAAGATTCACATTAGAACAATAATTTTGAATTTGTTCCTCACGAGGTTCAAATTTGCTGCTTCATTGTAGCGGTATTTCTTTATAGTTGAGAGAATGACCTTCAATGAACTACGATTAGATTATACCTAGGAAGGAAACTCGAATTTCATTTCCTAGAGCGATCTCATGGAGGTAGTGCTTGATGAAAATGTATTTCTAGAATATTTCAAGACATACATTCCACAACCATGATCAGATGATTCCCACAGCCTAGACCAATGGAAGAAATATTGAGCCAAGGTGAGGAGAATAATCTTGGAGGGTGTGCATGGCCACATTGTCTAAAATATCCATGGAAAAGAAACTCCCTTCGTAATGTGGAAGGTGCTCATAGAGCTATTCAAGAATATTAGTGACCATAAAAAGCTAGCCCTCAAAGACAAACTTCGAAACATCAATATGCAGAAGAATGATATTATTATTCGAGATGAGCTTGAAGGGGTTGGTGTGAATGTTGCAGAAGGTGATGTGGTGAGCCTAACTCTTTTAGGCCTTCCAAAATTTTTTCATAGCTACCAAGACTAAGTGAACAGGAGGGAGTTAGTGTTTGAAATTTATAGTTATATAGAGTGAAATCAATTGATGGTTTACGTTATTCATAACCTTTTTATTATCTGTGTTAGGCAAAAATGCAAAAAATTTCTTATGTTACTCTAAGGAAAAAAGACAAGGAGTGATTGAAGTCTATATTATTTTGAGGTTTTTAATCCGGAATTGAGGTCACTGGTGTGGAGAGTGGTTGGACATGTTATTGATGGTTTTTTTTTCATACTGTGATTTAGTAATTAGTTTTGATTTTTTATTTTTAAAGTTTTCATGTTGAATGATTAGCAGAAAATCATGTGTGTCTTTTGGATCATATACCTTGAGTTTGTAATCTTTGTCCCTTGGGTTTACAATGCCTTGGGATTTTAGTATTAATCCCTTTTGTGTATTATTTCTTTGCATTTGTAATATTTATCATACTATTTATATAACTTGGTTTATATTATCAATTTGTTTCATTTATTAATGTTATGATTCATATTCGAAGGGTATAATATTTTTCAAATGTTTTAGTGTTTCTCCATGCCTTTGAGAGAAATGTGATTAGTTCTATATAATTATTTTTGTTCCTTGCAATTTTGTTTTATGCATCTTGATAATTTGTTTTTCTTTCTTTCTAATCATTTGAATATATTTTTTGTTTGATAAAGTCATTAAATTCAGCGTTTGGAATATATTGCACGAGTCTTTGATTTGTTGGTGGTGTTGTGGTTGTTTGATTGATTAAATGTAACTTTCTCATGCTAACTTCTCTCCCTTTTTAAATGTTACATTTATGACCATTAAATTTTTTATGGTTTTTAAAGAAAATATATAAGGGTTTATATAGCTTGGTTTTATAATTATAATATCACTTTTCTTGATTTTATCCTTATTTTGAATTGTTTTATGTTTATGTTCAATAAATTCTTATTTTTTTCTACAAAAGAAAATACAAAAATGAAAAAACTGAAATTATTTTGCGTTTCTATATATTTGTTTCCTTTTTTCTTTATGTACTAATTTTTATTCTATCTTTCTGTCATTGAAATGTAGATATGGACAACCATGATGAAATTTATTACATTACAGTGATCAAATATATTGCTGCAACCATAAGTTTGGTTTCGTATATGCACAAAAGAATAGATAAGAAACATGCCTTCCATCCTTGTTTTATTTATGAGCATATTTGTGTTTTAAATGTAATGAAATCGGACATGGAAACCTTGTATCATTTGCACCAAAGAGAAGTTAGGAAGAAAAGAAGAAGGGATTGGTTGAAGAGCATTAAGTATCATGAGAATAATCTTGTTGATCTGAATTGGTGATGCTTTTGTCACCATTCAAGGTGTGTTTTGGAAGATGATCGGATGAAAATAGTTGTGTTATGAATGAGTATTTGAATTTCATTTTTGTTGTACAATTTACATATGTCAAGAAACACTATATATATATATATATATATACACACACATATACATATACATATACATATACATATATACATATATACATATCTATATATTTCAATAAAATGTCAATAATTTTTTTTTTTTTTTGGCTTTAAAAAGCAGGAAATTTGATTTTGTTGTCATTGTTGTTGCCATGTCTTATATTGTTTGTCAAAATTATTTGATTTTTTAGTTTTTCATTGTTGATTTTTTCATAGCATTTAATATTATTCCATTGTATTGAATATTTTTTCTTGTGTTTATGAAAAAATCGGCTTTCTTGTTAATATTGTTGAATGAAATTTGGTTTATAATATGTGAGGGTTTATTTTTTTGTTTCTGTCAATATACATGGCTTTAAAATATATCTATTGGGTTAAACATTTTTCCGTTTTCTTTAAAATTCATTGGTTATATTGGGTAATTTCTTCGCTTTCATTTTAGTAGTAATAAGTAATAATATTTATTATTAATAGTAGTAATATATTTATTTTATATTTACTAAGCCAATGGATTGATATTGTAAATCAAAGGTGTTTTAATCAACCCCTTTGGTTTATATTTCTCTTTGATTCCTTTGTACAACTTGATATTCTCAACCATGGTCAACCATGGTTCAATGTCCCATAATGAAAAATATTTTCTCAATAAAAAAGTCAGCCTTGGTCAACCATTGTCTGATGTCACATTTTGACAAAGCTTCTCCCAAATCTAGCCAACCATAGTCGAGCTTTGCATTGTAAAAATACTTATCTAGTCCAAAATATACCATGGTGAGCTCTTTTCAAACATGTTTATTTACATGTTTTAATATTTATGTCTTGGGTTTATAATGTTTATTCATTGGGTTTAGTATTATTATTATTATTATTATCCAATTTTAAGGTCACGGCCAATCTAGACACCAAATTGCTATATGATACCCCCTTGTTTGTGGGACAAGGGTCCCACCACCGTGCAGTGATTTTACTGCTAATTATATGAATGTATATATACTCTACCCCCTCTGGTTTTGAACTTCTGACATCTTAGGAGGAAACACATGTGCTTAACCATTAGGCCCACTCAAGCTCTATTTGCTTGGGTTTATAATCCCTTAGGTTTTTAATTTTCATCCTTTTGGTTTATAATATTTATTGAAGGGTTTATATAGCTTTGTTTTATATTATTATTTTATTGGGTACACAAAACGTTTGGGTTGTAGAATTAATCACTTGGGTTAATAATATTTAATAATAATAATAGTGGTGATCCAAGGGAGTGATATTGTAAACCTACGGGGTCATTATTATCCAAAACATATTATCAAGCCAATATTTGTTATTATGTGAACGATTTCACAAATATTTTAGAGTTTACATGTTAATTTAATGGTTTATAATATTTTTCTTGGAATTTATATACCTTCGGTTTATAATTTTTGTCCCATGAGTTTATTATGTTTCGCTTGGGTTTATAATGATATAGTAGTAATATATTTATTGCATATTTACCAACCCAATGGATTTATATTTGAAAGACAAAGGGTTTTCATCAACCCCTTTGGTTTATAATTCCAAGGGGTTTCCATTATAATCCCTTGATTCTATAATTCCTTAGGTTTTTAGTCTGATGTTGCATTCTGACAAAGCTTGTCCCAAAGGTAGTCAACCTTAGTCAACCATGTCCCACCTTTGCATTGTAAAAAGACTTATGTTGTCCAAAATCTGTCGTGGTGATCTCTCGTAAAACTTTTTTATTTAAGGGTTTTAATTTTAAGTCTCAAGTTTATAACATAAATCAATTGTGTTTAGTATTATTCGCTTGGGTTTATAATCCATTGAGTTTTTATTTTTGATCCCTTTGATTTGTAGTTTCTTTGAGTTTATCATAATTTTCCAATGGTTTTTATAGCTTGGATTTATAATATTAATTCCTTGACTTCACAAAACGTGTGGGTTGTAGAATTAATCACTTGTGTTTATAATATTTATTAAAAATAATAGTGGATACCAAAGGGGTTTATATTGTAAACCTACAATTTTTTTATGATCCCCTTGGGTTTATTAACCCCAAGGTATTATAAAGCCAAAAAATTTTATTATGTAAAGGGATGTGTGGATACTTTTGGGTTTACATGATCAATTAAGGTTTTATAATTTTTATCTTTGGGTTTATAATATTTGACCCTCAATTTTATTATTATTTTCTTGTGTTTATAATTCCATAGTAGTAATATTTTTTTTTCATATTTACTAACCCAATGCATTGATATCGTAAAGCCAAGGGATATTTATGAACACCTTGGATTTATATTTCAGTTTCAATTATAATCCCTTTGGTTTACAATTCCTTGGATTTTAGTATTAAAAATCCAAAGGATTATAAAGCCTTCTTTTGTTATTATGATAAGGATTATCTATTTGTACACCTTAACATTCTCAACCATGGTCAACCATGGTTGAATGCCGCATAATGACAAAGATTGTCTCAATAGAAAAATCAATCATGGTCAACCATTTTCTGATGTTGGATTATGACATAGCTTGTCCTAAATGTTTTCAACCATAGTCAACCATATGCCACCTTTGAATTCCTAAAAGGCTTTTGTTGGTCAAAATCTATTGCGATGAACCTTGGTCAAACTTGTTTATTTAAGGTTTAAATATTTATATCTTGTGTTTACAATATTTTTCCATTGGGTTTAGTATAATTTTCTTCAGTGTATAATCCCTTTGGTTTTTGGTTTTGATCCCTTCGGTTTATTATTTCTTTTTTGTTTATAATATTTATCGAAGGGTTTATATAACTTGGTTTTATAATATTATTTCCTTAGGTTCATAACATGTATGGTGTGTAGAATTAATCACTTGGGCTAGTAATATTAATTAATAATAATAGTATATTCCTAGATGATTGATATTATAAACCTACATGATATTATACATCTAACAATTTTCTTGTGAAGGATTGTATGAATATTTAAAGCTTCCGTGTTCATTTAAGGGATTATAATTTATCTTAGTATTTATATACGTTGGGTTTATAATATTTCTACCTTGGGTTTATTATTATCACTTGGGCTTATAATTTCATTAACCTCTTGTCCCTTCGATTTTAAATGTTAGACATTCACAAACCCTACATTAAATTTATTGTGTACTTGGTAGTTCAATAATGTATTTTAATCATTGTTGTTGTCATGAATAAACATTAGTATACATCTAGACACTAATTATCGCGTGTAAACATTACTATACATCTATACATTATTATACATTTGTGTGCATAATAGTAATGTGTATGTACTTAAGTACATTAATAAATAAAATAGTATATATATAATTTAATACATTAATGTACATTTCAATACATTCATATACATTGTATATAGTGAAGTTCATATAAATGTATAAGTTATTGTCATGTGTAAATATTACTATATATCTATACATTAATGTAGATTTGTGTGCATAATAGTAATGTATATGTACTTAAGTAAATTAATATACATATAGCATATATATTTTTAATTTCATTAATATTAATATGGTTATGTTAGTATATATATAGTTAGTGAAATTTGATGTGCTTAATATTTTATTAAAGTATTATTCATTTTTTAAAATAAATTAAACTATATTAATTATTAAAAAAATATTTAAAAGTAAATTAGTTTAAATTGAAAATAAAAAATGAAATAAAATTTCTTATTTGATAAATAGAGGTTTTCCATATGCAACTATACTCATTATGTTAGTCTCAAATTCCTAGTTTATTTATTTATAGTCTGGTTATTTTATATTTTGTAGTTTTTATGAGCATATTTTTGGCCATTTTTTTTTGGAAAAATAATAAGAATATAAGATAACAAAAAATCAATTTTTTTGAAAATTTATTTTATTAAATTCCTTAAAAAATAACTAAAAATTAAAAATAATTAAAAAATATAGTTTTAGATTGCAATTATTTAATGAATTGTCTTTAATAAGATTTTTTCAAATGATGGATTTAAGATGTGATGTAGACAAAATAACATTGAGAAATAAATAGTCATACTTTAATTGTTTTATGTTTTTGAATTTTTTTTTTGTTTTGTGTCATATTTAGGCCAAATTTTCATATAATCAAGTTCAACAATTTTAGTGCAATACAATTTTATTGAAAACGGATTTATTTATATATTTGATACCTAAATTTAAAAAGAAAAAATACAATTTAACTTAAAAAAAAAATTCACCTAATTCCAACAAAAACTGTAAAATATAAAATAATTAAATATCTCAAAAAAATAATTGTGAGCAAAAAAATTACAATAATTAGTGCATTCCTCTAGTTCATTTAACATTTAATTGTTCATATGTGATTTGTGGAGATGTGATTTTTGATATTTGAATTGGTCTAAATATAATAAAATTAACCATATTTTAAAATAAAAATAAATTTAAAGAAATGAAATAAAAACAAAATTTCCACATTAGTATTATTGTGGTGTTTATAGACATTCTAGTTTAATATGATTGCATGGAGAGGTACTCTTCAAATGGAAGAGATGTAAAATTATATTATTGTGTAAAAGAGAGTTTCACAACTTAGTAAACGCTTAAACACAAACTGTAACATGTAAAATAATTAAATATCTCAAAAAAATAATTGTGAGAAAAAAAATTACAATAATTAGTGCTTTCCTCTAGTTCATTTGACATTTAATTGTTCAGATGTGATTTGTGGAGATGTGATTTTTGATATTTGAATTGGTCTAAATATAATAAAATTAATCATATTTTAAAATAAAAATAAACTTAAACAAATGAAATAAAAATAAAATTTCCACATTAGTATTATTGTGGTGTTTATAGATATTCTAGTTTAATATGATTGCATGGAGAGGTACTCTTCAAATGGAAGAGATGTAAAATTATATTATTGTGTAAAAGAGAGCTTCACAGCTTAGTAAACGCTTAAACACATAAACATGTAAAAGTAACCTTAAATATAAACATAAAGGTAATGTTTAACATTTAACATTTTTATTGTAATGTAGAAACTGTTTAAAGAGAAATCTAATTATTACTATGTATAAATAAAATAACTCTCCTACTTGAAGAGATATGTAAAATGATATTATTGTGCAAAGGATAGCTTCACAACTTAGTGAACACTTAAACACATAAACATGTAAAAGTAAACGTAAATATAAACATAAAGGTGATGTTTAACATTTAACATTTTTAATGTCATGTAGGTGCTATTTAAAACAAATCTAATTATTAATATGTATAAATAAAATATAAATTCAAAATATAAACATGGTTAGAACACTCAGAAAAAGAGGTATGGTCAATAAATAAAACTTCTTTTTATATTTACTCCATAAACCTAATGAAAACTCAAAAAATGTGTTTTTTTAAGGTGAAGTCTATGGGAAACTACCATGGGCTAGATACCATATTTATAAAAGAGGTATGGTAAATAATTAAAAATCTAATTATATTTTCTCTATGATCCTTTTTATAATTACCAAGAATAAAAAAAGAGGTTTATTTAATTGAATCCTATGAACCAAATACCATGGGAAAAACACTATTAATACGATGACAAAAACATTATTAACCTTAATATTAATATTAAAATATTATTATTATTAATTCAACATTCGTATTAAAATATTATATAATAATATTTTTAAATTTAATAAATTTGGATCCCTAAGGTTATTGGACTATTTCACGTAAAAACATAAACACCTAAATGTAAATGTTTTTTTTTTTTTTTGTAAGTATCACTAATTCTATTAATAATTAACATAGTAATACAGAGCTACCACTGTCCTAGCTAAGGTAATCTGGGCACAGGGCTTGATTGACAGGAGAAACCATGTTTTGGACTGCCCAGCATGGGGAAACCAGTCGCAGAAGATTAACATTCGCCGCCCTTGTGAGGGAAACCGGCATTACATCCCAATAGTTTGTAAAAAAAACAAAAATTTTAACAAACCTCTCTGCAAGCAGAGGGTAAAAGCATAAGAAAACCAGAAAGAGCATGAAGACCTTGAACCTGTAAAACCAAAACATCTGAGAAGTCTTCTGATCACTGAGCATCGGTGTCGGAGGGTGGTTCTTCAACGACTCTGCAGCCTCAATCGTCTCTGCCTCCCTCATCTTCCATAGAAGGTGGTACAGTGTCTTTATCCATGTGCTCGACATTCTGAACCTGCATAGCAACGTTTGGGACAAGATTTAGCTGGGCTAAGTCTGCCGGAGCGGGACCGAGACCGGCGGGGACATGGAAGGTGACGGAGGGCCCAGGAGCGGAAGCTGGAGGAAGCACAAAATTAGTGGACTCTTCGCAGACCAACACCGTAACAAAGAGAAATTGAAGGTGAACTCAGCACGTTGGGAAGTCTGGTGGAGGAGAGAAGATGAAGGCAGGCAAGGGGCGGAGGGAGCTTCAGGAGGGTGCACCGGCGGTTCAGGAGGAGGCACGAAATGATGGCCACGAGGTCTGCCTCTGCGGCCTCTGAGTTCCGAAGAGAAATCCGAGGAATATTCAGAGACAGGGGACGACGGAGAATGATGACTTCTGCCACGAGTAGAGCCTCGACGATGGCGCATGCGCTGGCGTAGGCGAGGCATGGCGAGGAGAGTAGAATGCAACGGGCAAGAAGGAAGAGAATACACAGAACCACTGGAACAATGCAGCGAATTGGAGAAACAGAAATGACTCTGCAAGAAATTAAAATCTGGAGTGGTTTCCAAACAACAAACCAATTCACACCTTCTGTCAGTCTGCGTTCACGCACTGGGCATCGAGCAAGCAGACGGGCAAGAAACACCGTGAAACTCAACAGCAGAGAAAACCGGGTAGGTGCTATGCATATAATCCCTGTCCATGCTGAGAGCCGAGGCGAAGCCGATAATGAACCTCCTGCAAAGACGATTCCAGAGATAGCATTTAAGATGGCGTGGGGTGGCGGATTGAATGTCGCAGTTATTATAGGTGTGAGAGGCCACATGGCCTGCCCCAATGTGCCGCCTTGGGAGGCGACAAGGGACTTGAGTCCCATCACTGTGAACTAGAGGCAACCGCATCCGGTGTTGTGTAGTCCTGTTGCACCAGTGTGCTGCATTCTTGGAGTTTTGATGCTTCATTGATAATGTTGAGAGGTCCCTGAGTAACAGTTGCAGAGCTGTCTACTCCCAAATTAGCAAGGAGGTCCGCGACTTTGTTGCCATTGCGTCTGATATGGGAGAAGGAAACAACGTTAAAACTTTTGAGCCAAGCTTCCATGAGTTCCAGTCTGGCCACTAATCTCCAACATGTGGAAACCTTGACGGCAGCGGAGCCTATTAGAAGATGTTGGGCCATGTTAATGAGAACTTGTGAATCTACTTCAACAACAAGAGGGAAGAAATTGTGGCACTGAGCTAAGCAGAGACCTTGCCAGAGACCTTCCAGCTCCACTGAGTTGTTTGTGTCCCAACCGAGATGACCATAATAAATGAGCAAGGTAGATCCTTTGGCATCTCTGAAAATTCCCCCAAATCCAGCACACCCTGGGTTGCCCTTAGAAGCCCCATCAAATTTTAATTTGACTACAGCAGAGGGTGGAGGAGACAAACTATCATGGATCTGTGAATTGAATCTAGCAGAGGGGGAGGAGATAGGGTTGATTTTGAGTTGCCAGTTCTCCTAGATAGCACGTTCCTTGGGTTTGGAGGGGAAGTCTTCTTCTTTCCAAGAGATGAGAGCAAGCGTCTCTTGGAGATTGTTGCAAAAGGTGTTCCAGATGATCTCCATGGGTGAGGATTGGTTTCTGAAAACCCTTTTATTCCGTTCCTTCCAGATCGTCCAAAAGAGAAGCCCAGGAGTGAGAATCCATAGAGTGTTGCGAAGAGCACTAGAGAAGGGAGTCAGGGGCCAGTTGCGAAGGTGATGGATCAGATCGTCTGTGGGTTTTTTTTTCTGACAACGAAAACAAAATTTCTCCCAAAGAGTGTTGGCCAAATTGCATGAGATCATCAGATGTTGAGCAGTCTCAGTGCATTGTTTACAATTGGGGCATTGAGACGGTCCAATGAATCCCCTTCTGATTAGGTTATCCCAGGTAAGAATCCTTTTGTGACTGAGAAGCCAGAGGAAGGTCGAAACTTTGGGCCATACACCAGGAGCCTAGACACGCTGCCAGACTAGATCTCACAGATTGGAGGAGGCAAGAAGGAGGGAGTAGGCTTCCTTGGTGGAAAAAACCCCTTTAGGAGAGTGTCCCCATCTGAGTACATCCGGATCGTCAGTCCATCTGATTTTTCTGTGGCGGAGTTCAGCGTTAATGGTGGCGTTGATGTCGTCCTGAGCGTTAGGAGCAATGAGAGTAGCCTGTTTCCACTATGTGTATCCATTGTCATTCTCCTTAAGCCAGTGTTGATTAACACGATCTTCCTGCTGAATTATGATATTGCCACCATGAAGATTATTGAGGATCTCCAAGAGCTTTGGTTGTTGTTGCTAGGCGTCCGTCCAAAATCTGGCGGTGCTACAATTCCGGATTTCCCAAAAGCTATGTTGTTGAATTAGGTCGCTATGCTGCTTGGCGACATTCCAAATGAGAGAACCAGAGAATTCAGGGAGAAGTTGGATCAGTTCCTCAGGACGCCGATTATTGGCATATTTTGCATTCCACAGTTTGCCCCACGGTGTATCCGGCTTTGAGGTCCATTTCCACCACAGCCTGGCCCCCATGACAATGTTACTGTGAGTAAGGTCCCTGAGTCCAAGGCCCCCTGCTTCTTTTGGAGTGCAGACAGTGTTCTAATTAACCAGAGCCCATTTCCGATTTTGACCAGAGGAGCCCCATAGAAATCTTCGTTGTAGCACTTTAATTTGCTTAAGGACCCATTTCGGAGCAGCCAGCACAGAAAAAAGATAGAGAGGCATAGACTGGAGAACGGATTTAATGAGAACAAGTTGACTGGCCATGTTGAGGGTTCTGAAAGTCCAGGAGGAGAGATGGGCTTCAAGCTTCTCAAGCAGGATGTTCCAGGAGGAGTGTTTGATGGCTGAATCAATTAGGGGAGCTCCCAAATATTTGGCAGGGAGAGAGGCTATGGGAAAGCCTAAAATATGGGCTATGCTGGCTTGAGTGACAACAGGGGTATTGAAGAAGAAAATTTGAGATTTGGCGTGGTTAACAAATGTTCCCGAGGCTTCAGAGAACGTTTTCAGGAGGGCTTTGAAGATACGGGCCTCTTGGACAGAGGGATGACCAAAAAGCATATTGTCATCCACAAATTATTGGTAGGTAGCGGGAGGAAGGCCGTGAAGGGAGATACCTTTCAGAAGCTGGACACGAGAAGAATTTTGGATGAGTCGACCCAGACCTTCAGCCATCAATACAAAAAGAAAGGGGGACAGAGGGTCTCCTTGCCGAATGCCTCTGGTGGGAGAGAAAAGAGGAGAAGGAATCCCATTAATCAAAATTGAGTAAAAGGTGGATGAGATAAGGTTCATGACCCATCTTATCCACAAATGATTGAAACCAAAAGCTTCCAAAATCCTCTGAATATATGCCCAACTGAATTTGTCGAAAGCCTTAGAGAGATCAATTTTGAGTAGCATACCTACTTTTCTGCTGATCTTTAAGGAGTGGATGAATTCGTGAGTCAAGATGATCCCATCAAGAATCTGCCTTCCTTCCACATAACCGGTTTGTTCTAGAGAGATGAGCATGGGTAGAAGAGGCTTGAGGTGATTAGCAATGACTTTTGATATTAACTTGTAGATCACGTTGCACAGAGTTATAGGCCGAAATTTTTCAGGAGTGCTCGGCTGGTCCTCTTTAGGAATCAGGGTAATAAAAGTGGCATTGAGGGAAGGGAGCAACCAATGCATGGTTCTTGATTCTTCAACTAGATGCCAGACCTCCAGCTTTATGAGTTCCCAAAAATGATGAAAGAAATTGGACATGAAACCGTCCAGCCCAGGTGCCTTACCAAGTTTGGTTTGGGTCAGAGCCTCTTCGACCTCCTGTAAGGAAATGGGTCTTAGTAGCATATGATTGTGTTCCTCTGTAATTAGCTTGGGAATGAGCTGAGTGACCTGGTCAATAGCTGAGGTCCTGCTGGGCTGAGGTTCTTGGAGCACGCTTTTGAAGTGGTTCCGCAATTCGCGCTCCATGTCTTCATGGTTTTCCAACTTCTCCCCTTGCTGATTTGTGATATGACTAATACAATTGTTCATTCTTCTTTGTATGGTAGATCAATGGAAGAATTTTGTATTGCACTCACCCTCCTTAAGCCAACAGACCCTGGATTTTTGTTTCCAGAAAATTTCCTCTTGATTATATCTTTCATTCAGCTGTTGTTGTAGTGTTTGTTCCTGTTTGTCGAGGGCTTCTGATCTGCCTTTGATGATGATTTCCAATTGGATTTCCACCATTTTGAGTTCGAGGGCTTTCTTCTCCTAAAAGATATTCCCAAAGACAACATGGTTCCAGCTTTTTATTTGGGTTTTGAGGTAGCGGAGCTTTTGTTGGAACTGAAACATCCTGGAACCTTGAGGTGGAATGAAACTTTTACAGGTGTTATGGACCATGTCCTTGAAGGAGGGATGATCAAGCCAAAAGGCTTCAAAGTGGAAGGGCCACTTTGTGTGCTGGTTAGGCCTTTGCCATTGAAGAGAAATGGGCCAATGATCAGAACCAGTGATGGGAAGAATGGAAGCTATAATGTCTCTGCCCATATGAATAGCGTTGTCAGAAATCGGGAATCTATCAAGTTTGGAAGCAATGTGATGATTGCCAGATCTTTTATTGTTCCAGGTGTACATCCCATTAGTGAATGGAAGGTCGATCAGCCAACTTCTACTTATGAAATCTCTGAAGTGAGCACTATCCGGTTCCAGTCTCGTGCGTCCTCCTGTTTTTTCCCCTGATTTGGTTATCATGTTGAAGTCTCCCCCTAAAATCCATAGAGGGTGAGTTATATTGGAGTTTAGGACTTCCATTGTGTTTAGAAGCGCAGTATTTCTTGCCAGATCTCGAGGAAAATAAACGTTAGAGAGATGACCATGGATATTGGTACCTATAAGATGAAAAGAGGCTTGGATGAGATTGTGAGAGGCATGGAAGTCCCCAAGCTCGAGAGCTTGCGTATCCCATATTATGGCTAGACCTCCTGAGAATCCGGAGGCATCGACTGCAACATAGTGACTATTGGGCCAGGCTTTGGAGAGGATTTTTCCAAGGGCCTCAGAATTTCATTTAGTTTCTTGAAGAAAGATAAGCTGCGGTATTTCTTGATGTATCATGCTTTTTATCATTTTGTATTTTCTGGGGCTCTTCAGCCCTCTTACATTCCATGATATGAGCTTCATGAGGAAACATTAGGGAGGGGTTTGTAGAACCTCGTGAGCTTGGGATAGCGTCCAGAATCCACCAGAATTTCCCCCAGCAGTATGGTGCACTGCCAGTTTTGTTTTTTTCCCCTCTTCTTAGACTCTTTTATTATCTTCAGGCCATCCCAGTGACTTCCTAATTATATTCCTAACTTTTTTTGCTGTTGTGCTTTGGAAAGAACCACCTCCAAAGTATCTATCTGGCTGGGCTTGATATTGTCAAAGTCCTGTCGAAGGCAAGCATCTTCCAAACTTGGTAGATCCAATTCTCCCAATTCGAAGCCTTCAGAATCTTCATCCATGAGACTGAGCTGACAGCTCTCGGGATTTTCAAGGATAGTGGGGGTGGAGTTTGGCAGCACATGATCAACCTCCATACCTTTGGTATTAGCATCTACAGAACTAGATTCGAGAGGGAGCTTGAAGGACTGGGGATCCCCTTTTTCAGAGGAAGTGGGATTTGGTGAAGAGTGAGGTTGGTTTGGAGGGATGACTTGAGAGGAGGAGTTAGGAAAGGGTTCAGTGGAAGCAGGGTTAGGATCTCCAGAGGGGTCCAGCTGAGCTAGGGTTTCAAAACTGTTACTGGTAGAGGGGGTGGAACCTTGCGGGCCAGAAGATTTTTCACTAGAAGGGGGTCTTTTGTGGTGCTTCTTACGGCTGGAAACCTTGGTGAATCCGTCTGCCTCCGATTTATCGACCACATCAGTGCTCTTGGCTTCAATATTCAGCGGGAAGTCTCTGAACAGGTGCCCATGAGCATGACATCTTCGGCATCTGAAAGGAACATGCTCATAATCTAGGGGCTGAATCCACTCAAAATCATCATGAAATAAACTTACCGCATCAGGAAGTGCTTTGTCGAGCTGCATGAAGATGCAGATCCGCGCATAGGAGGTGTACCGTCGAAGCTTGGTTTCTTCAGAAATATTTATGAATTCTCCTAATCCTTTTCCTATGGCTGTGAGGGATTCCTCACCCCAGTACTCCAAAGGGAGCGAGTAAAGCCGAATCCAAACTGGCGCCTAGTTGAAGTTTTCCTTGTCGGGGTTGAAACGTTCGACCCAATCTCTGAGATACAGTCCTGCGGAGTGGAAAAAATAGGGTCCCCCATCTAGAACTCTATTCCTATCTTCTATGCAATTAAATACCGCGTTAAAGAAGCCTTTCGGCCCTAGCTGGAGCGTGACCTAGCCTTTGGGTTTCCACTTGGAGGCTATCCAGCCTTGCAGGGCCTTTTCCGTGGGCCAGAAGCCAATGAACTTCCCTATGAGCGCATGATCTTTCATATACTCAATCTGGGCATTTATGCGGTGGCTTGGAAGGTCGATCTTCGGTCTCTCCGCTGCAATGGGTTTGCATGTTGCAGAAGCAGCAGCTGCAGGAATCCGAGTGGATTCAGTGGCCTGCGAGTTGGTCAAATTGTTTTTTGAGTGTGTCTCCTCCGTGCTCGGGATGTACTCCTTTCGTTCAACATTTTCGTTGTTCGATGGATCTTTTGCGGGGGGTGGGGGGGGGGGGGGCTGAACGCCACCCCCCAACGTGGTCGCCATAGCTCGTGCGCAGAAACGGTCGGGCGGACGTGCTACCTATCTAAGGAAGTCTTAGCGCAGATCTGTCGGTGGGTACAGCGACGTTGCAGAAGCTTTGTTGCAGAATGGAAGAAACCCTAGCTCACAACCTCCGTGATCGAGATCATATGGTTATACAATAGGCAAGGTAAGTGTGTTGTGTTTACCATTTTTTTTTTAATTTCTTAAAGCAAACCTAGGGTAGTGTGTGTTTTTTCACCTAAATGTAAATGTTAATGTAAAGATAAAGTTTAATATTTAACATTTAAAATTTAATTTAATTAATATAATTTCTACCCTAATGAAAAATCACTTATCTCACTAAACATATAAATTTAACAAAAAAAAAACAAATTGCCCAATTGTAATTGTGAGGAAGCATCTATATAATAGTGCAAAGAGTGAAATAATATTTATGAGAAAGGATTTCAGGAGGTGTGTGAAATGGAAAATAATATTAGTGGGAAATGATTCCAGTGTCGATACGAAGTGGGATTGATTTTTTAGGTGTTTGATTTTGATTACTCCTGAAAATAATATTTGTGGGAAAGGATTTCAGTGTCGGTAAGAACTTGGATTGGTTTTTAGATTTTTTATTTCGATTGACTCCATGGGTTAGATTTTGTGTAATGAATCACTCTTACCACTAAATTAGAATGATTTAAATTATTATTATTATTTCAAAATTCATATTAATATATTATATAATAATATTTTTAAATTTAATAAATTTGGATCCCTAAGGTTATTGCACTATTTCACGTAAAAACGTAAACACCTAAATGTAAATGTTAATGTAAAAATAATGTTTAATATTTAACATTTAAAATTTAATTTAATTAATATAATGTCTACCCTAATTAAAAATCACTTCTCTCACTAAATATATAAATTTAACAAAAAAAAATAATTGCCCAATTGTAATTGTGAGGAAGCATCTATATGACACTGTGAGTATAATTGTATTTGTGAGGAAGCATATCTATGATAGTGCAAAGAGTGAAATAATATTTATGAGAAAGGATAAGAACTTGGATTGGTTTTTAGATTTTTTATTTCAATTGACTTCATAGATTCGATTTTGTGTAATGAATCACTCTTACCACCAAATTGTAATGATTTAATTTCTTCTTTTGCAATTTAAAGTGGGAATCAAATATCAGTCATTTCTTTTATTTTTATTTGAATATTAGACCTATTTTACCATGTTTTACATGGAATCGACATATTTTTTAAATCATCTCAAATATGGATTTTAGAATCAATAATAAGGCTTTATGTTAAGATGGATCTATGCTGGTGTTATGTCAAGTTATGTTATGTAAACAATTTGAATTGGTCAATTACATAACGATACAAATAACAATAAAAATAAAAATAATAATTATAACTATTAATTAAAATATTTTGACTTCGTCAAATTACATAAAAATAAGAATAAAATAATAATTATAATTATCGGTTATTAATAATTAAACTAGCCTAGATCCATCTTAACTCCTTATCTACCAAGCCTTAAGAGTTTTAAAATCTCTTTAGATGCAAACCTCTTTTAGACTATAAAATGAATTGATTCCTCTAGCCTTTTGGTAAATTTAGATTTAAAATGCATCTATCACAATAAAATAAAAGTAAATAATAGTGCATAGGAGCATACTATGGTAGAGATATTGTAACATAATGTTTAAAATTTTGACTAAGTTAAATCAAATAAAATTAAATAAATAAATATGAATTGAATAAAATTAAAAATTTAATGTAATGTACACTTTTTAAATGGGGTGAAATGAAAATAAAAATAATCTTATAAAAATAAAAATAAAAAAGACTCATAGTATTCATGTGGAATATAATTAGAGTAAACAAAAATAAATAAATAAATAATGTAAGTAATACAAAAATAAAAATAAATTTATTAAAATAAAATTTGCACATTATTATTTATTTTTGTTTTTATTCATTTTTGATAGATAGTTAAGGTAACATTGTCAGTGGTTTTTGACACTAAATTTATGAGAAACCATGATGTTGATCCGAAATATTCATATAAAACACAATCTATTTAGAAAATAAATTAAACCAACTTTTATCTAATTCAAGTGAACAACTATCTTCTCTCAAATATCCATTAACCAAAATTGGTATCAAGTATCTCTGATTCACAATGTGAAGGTTTTGTATGTAAGTGAAACATGATTTCCCATGAAAATATTAAGAGTTTATTTTCACAATGTTAAGGTTTTGTATGTAACTCAAAGATGTTTTCCATGAAAATATTAAGATTTTATTTTCTTTATTTATGTAGGGAACAAAAGACTTATAGGACATCGGTGGGTAGAGTGGCCACTTCGTTATCTAGTGATGGCGTGATGCCGGGCTTTTGGATGAGAGATCCCACCACTAGGTACTGGATTCCGGAGGACCACCTCAACAATGTCAACATTGCAGAGCATCGAGAAAAGGTCGATTCGTCTTGAAAGTAGAAGATGACATTCAATACACGATAATATTGCGTAAAATAACGCCGCTTCTCCAACTGCAAATCATTGTTTTGAAAACAAAATTTCAAGTAATATAACTTCCACTGGTTAGTACAGATTTATTTCAAATGACTTAAATTATAGAAAATCTTATATCTTTCTTTATTTTCATATTCAAAGTCACAGATGCCTTTATTAGAAGTTCGGTACATATTTGTGTTTGACAATAAGATATGAATGTTATTAGTCTTTACGGTCCTGGATTTTGTTGTGGATTTCAATCTGGGCACTCAAGAGCAGGCATGGAGTAGGATTCGACACAAAAATTATTTTTCATAAGTAATTTTCTATAACATACTCCCACACATAGCCAATAAAAAAAAAATTAAATTCAACTTTAACCTTTTACTCTTTTATCTATATCACTAAATGGCCATATTTAATATCGTCATCTCAAACACTAAACTCTTTTAACTTTACACATAAAGCCACATCCATTCAACACATCATAAACCCTATGATTTTTTAAATAATTAAGTATTATAGAAGTCTTTTCAGGGATAATTACCCTTTCCCAATTTCGTGAAGTAACTAGTTAAACTTTACGTATAAAGCCATATCCATTTCCCACATCATAAATCTTATGATTGTTTAAATAATTAGGTATTATAGAAGACTTTTGGGGGATAATTACCTTTTCCTAATTTCGTGAAGTCACTGTATGTCCATTTTATTAAGTGTTTGTATTGTGTTGTAAAATTTGAAATCTAGTGTTTAAACTATTACAAAACCTTGAAAAATATTTGGCATTTCATTTCAGTGCATTAAAGTTATACATAAGAGTCTTGAATTCATTATTTGTTCGGCGGGGTTAATGTTTAATACGATGATCTTTCCATTGGGTGGATTTATTTGATTTGATTTGCACAACCAGCAGATAGACAACTGTAAAACCCTACCATCGTCGATCTTCTTGGGACTAGATATAGGGCTCAGATTTACTTTAGGGTTTCGGTAAGTTTTGGGTAATGGCTACCCTATCCTAACTGTCCCATTCATTGTTTGGTTGTTGTTGTAGCGCTTTGCAACTCACTCTTCATGGCCACAGCGTCGGAAGTTTTCCTTACAGTTTCACACCTATTCCATTACGGAAACCTCTATCAACGGTATGTGCTATATAGTTGTTTAACATTGTCTACCTAAAATTCTTGGCGTTTGGTTGTCTTGGTCTCCGAGGGTTTGCAGGATTATTTTATTTTTTCTTTGCTTGCATTTTACTTGTCGGCACTATGATGCAACTTAATTCTGGTTATTTCTCCTTTATTCTTATTGCTATTCGTCGGTAAGCACTAATTTCTTTGTTTTCTCTTACTGTTTTTCTTGGCCAAAGCAAGGTATTGGTCTTGCACCCCGGAGGATGTGTCCTCGACTCCTCTATCATTTTCTCAGGCTTGTTACAAGTAAGATAGTGTCATGGTTTTGTGAACCAACAAGTCTATTATAACTTGTCGATTAGTTTACTAGACCGAATATAATTTGAATATTTTTCATTGGTTGTTTCGAAGGGTATCTTCATCGCCCTTGCACACAAGTATTTAAATACAGGTAAGACTAAAATTTAACCCTATTGCTTTTCCTTCATTAAGTCGGGTAATTATCTCATATTTATGGTTTCTAACTCTTACAATTTTCTTGCACAGGTATGCATGACTGCCCAAAATTGTGATTGAAAGTTACACTAGTTGATTATACTGAGTCCCTACTGACTCGAATTACCAATTTCATGGTACTCATTCCGTTGCTAGGTCATAATACTTCCGACTTGTTTTTAGTTAGTTAATGGTTACAGAATTTTAAGTGCTTTCTATAGATTTTGGTAACGAGGGTTTCATGCCTCAGTTTTCAAGCCCTACTTTATCTCTAGCTAGGTTTTACGGCCTTGACACTGTGTATCATTTGCCGTTTTCAAGAGTTTTTCCAAAAGTTTATACGTATATTTACTGTTGATAAAATTTGTATGTTATTCGGCCACCAAGGCCCTTAGTCTCGGTTTTTCGTCATTTGACATTTAACTTATTCAATTCACGCTATATTTTAAGCGATAAATATATATATTTACACTTTTTATTTCTGAACGATTCGTGTTCTTACTGGGTTTATAAATCTAAAGAAGAAAATGTAGTATTTCAATATTTTCGATTTTTTTCTTTCACATTTGCATTAATACAAAAGATATATTCCTTCTCAGTTAGCAAGTTTTTGCTGTTTAGAAATTTGGTTTATTTCCTGCAGAAAAAAGAAATGTTTTCAATGACATTTCTACCTAGAGATTGAGCAGTACCTAGAGTTTGAGCATAACTATATTATTTTTCCATTTCCTTTTTGTTGTCTTTATTCATAGACCTTTGTTTCTATATTTGACACAATTCAGGTTTATTAAAATGATACTGTCTCCTCCAGGGCTCTCTTTTCCTCCATTATCTCGTGTATCACACTTAAGGTTATATTTTCCTAATTTTCTACAGTTATCTTCTTCTGTACATTTAACATTCCACATGTAATTGTTTAAAAAATATTCTTTCGAGTAGAATGTCCAGACCATTCTGTCCATGTGTATCATAGTTGCAGAGGAAAATTTACTCAAAGCTTTCACATTGTTCTCTCTAAGTTAACAATCCTCTGTTGTTAATTACTAGTTAGTAGCTTATATATCTCACTCGCTTCATTGATTTTTTACATATATTTTGATAATATTTATGACAAAAACAATCTAGCAGTTCTTTAATTAAGAAGAGTGAAATTTTTTTTCCTCATTTCATAAATACATTACTGTAAAAACTACAACCAAATAAAGATAAATAGTTACATGTTAAAATCAACAAAATTCATTTACTTATTTGATTCTCAGATATTGTTGATGTTCCTCCCTTCCTCGAGAGAGTCAATTAGGTCCTCGTCTCTCCCCCGTGCTCCACACCTAATCCAAGTGAGTTGATAGTAGTTCTGGAAAAGACCTCGGGAATACTAGTCTAGTCTTCTAATCCAGGAAAATCATAATTCAGAGTAATTCCACTAGTCTCTACCAGCTCTGGAATTCCACTCAATTCCCTCTCCTAAGTTACCGGACATAACCCCTCTCCCTCACTGGGATGCACCTTTATCCTTAGAGGGCTGGGTAACTGTCTAAACTATTTTTTTTCTGTTCAACTACTTCTCAGTTTCTTGGAATAATTTCACATCAGTATTTTACCTTTTTATGAAACCACTTTCTAATACATAATTTTATTTAATTAAAAAAAATTATTTTCTATTTATCCAGTAATAATTCTCATGAAATATTAAATGTCTTAGTTTCCTTAACATAAAATAACGAAATCATTAGTTGGCACTTAAGCCAGCTGTCACAACTTCCCCCTCTGGAAGTGAAATGATACTCGATGCCCTCATTCTTCTTCAGCAAATAGTTTTGGGTAAACATCCCGAACAAAACCTTCATCCTCATAGGTAGCTTCATTCGGGCCAAAGTGCTTCCACTGCACCTTAACATAGGTCATGACTCGTTTCCAGAACATGATTTCTCTGCAGTTGATTATATGCTGAAGCTCAACCAGAAACTCGTCGTCCAGTTCGACCTGCAATTAACAAACTTTGAATTAATTTCTCATAAATTTTAACATTCGAAATTAAGTCTTCTATTCATATCCTACCTGAATAATTTTCTAGTGAATTACATGCTTTGGGTCATGTACTTATCTCTTTAGTAACGATACATAAAATATGTTGTGTACACAGATGTGACTGGACAGTGCCAATTGATAAGCCACAGGTCCTACCCTCTCCAACATTTGGAAATGCCCACAAAACCTGGGACTTAACTTAGCACAAGAGGCCCACCTTAAAGTGATTTTCTTTGGTTTCATCCTTACGTACACATGATCTCCCACCTCATATTCACGATAAGTCGTTTTCTTATCTGCGTTCTTTTTTTTTTCTATCCTAAGGTGCCTTCAAATTTTTCCTGATATTCCTTACTTCTGACTCCATCTCAAATAACATTTTCGGTCCAAGGATCAACTTGGTTTTTGGGCTACTCAAATTAATAGGAGTTCGACATTTTCGTCTGTATAATGCTTCGAATGGACTCATCTTAAGGGATTCCTAATAATCGTTATTGTATGAAAATTCTAATAGATGCAGATATTATTACCATATAGTTGGTTGCGGCATTACATACATGCATAACATATCCTTTAGAATTTGATTCACTCGCTCAGTTTATCTAGCTGTCTGTGGATGATAAGCAGTGCTAAAATTAATTTGGGTCCCCAATCCTGTAAGTAGCATTTTCCAGAATTTTGAAGTAAACTTCACATCCATGTCAGAAATGGAAGTCTTTCGGATACCATGTAGTCTAAATATTTCTGGCATAAATATGTCTACTATTTTCACTTCCTTATAACTGAACTGTACTGGTATAAAATTCCTGGCCTTTCTTAGTCAATCTACTACTACGATTATGGAGTCATTATCCTTCTTTGACTTTGGTAAACCAGTAATAAAGTGTAAGGATATAACCTCCCACTTCCATTCAGGTACTGGTATAGGCTGCATCAATTTGGCTGGATGTCGATTCTCCACTTTCACTTGCTGGTACTCCAAACACTTGTTTAGATATTTTGCAATGTCTCTTCTTATACCTGGCCAGAAGTAGTTCTTCCTAATTTCTGTTAGCATTTTTTGATACCCATGATGCCCAGAGTAGTTACTTTAGTGATTCTCATTTAGGATTAGTTACTTCAATTCAATTTGATTTGGAACATAAATCCTCTCCTTCAAACTTAGCAATTGATCCTTACTAATTCCATAATCAACAGATTTTTCTTGTTTTCTAGCCTCCTTTGCTCGCTACCATATAAATTGGTCTGCAGGATCCTTCTCAGCTTCCATTTTTATTTGTTCCAGAAATTTGCATTCAATCTGATTATAGTATAGTTCATAAACGCTATGCAAATTTGTACTCAATAGATCTGATACTCTATTTTCCTTACCATTCACATTTTGCATATCAATGTCAAATTCTCTTAGAAAATAATTCCATCTTGCCTGGCAAGAATTAAGATCAACTTCCTTAAATAAATGTTTAAGCTGCTATGATCAGTTTTGATTACAAATCTCTTACCAAGAAAGTAGTGCCTCCATACTCGGAGTGCATGCACTACTGCTATCATCTCCAAATCATAAGTTGAGTATCATTTTTTATGCTCTTTTAGCTTATGTGACTCATAGGCAACTACCTTACCTTCTTGTGATATAATTTCCTCAACTCCTTCTTTAAACGCATCCGTGCAGACTTCGAACTCCTTATTGAGATCAGCTACTCTCAACACTGGAGCTGTAGTCAATAAAAGTTTTAACTTTTCAAAACTATTTTGACATTCCTTTGTCCGTTTAAATATTTTTCCCTTCCTTTGTAAGGAATTAATTGGGAAAGAAATTTTTGAGAATGCTTCAATGAACCACCGATAATAACTGGACAAACCCATAAATCATTGGATGTCTCCTACATTTTAGGGTACCTTCCATTCCATAATCGTCCTAATTTTCTCTGGGTCAACTGCGATTCCTTCAGCAGAAATAACATGACCAAGGTACTATATTTATTCCTTGAAGAAATCACAGTTACTGAACTTAGCGTAAAGCTGATGCTTTCGTAACATTTCTAGCACTATATGTAAGTTCTCTTTATTCTCTTCTACATTCTTGGAATAAACTAAAATTTCATCAATAAATATCAACACAAAATTATCCAAAAAGGGGTGAAATATACCATGCTTCAGCCTCATAAAGGTTGCTGGTGCATTAGTCAATCCGAATGGTAACAGTACAAACTCGTAGTGACTATATCTGGTATGGAAAGCAATTTTATAAATGTCTTAGTCCTTTATCTGGATTTGATGATATCCTATCCTTAGATCTATCTTTGGGAAGACGGTATCTCCCTTCAATTTATCAACGAGATCATCAATCTGCAGTAGAGGGTATCTATTTTTGACAGTCAATTTATTGATCTATCGATAGTCCATGCACATTCACATGGTTCCATATTTCTTCTTTACAAATAGCACTGGTGCTCCCCAAGGGGATACAGTTGGTCGGATATACCCTTTATCCAACAGTTCTTGTAACCGAATCTTCATTTTGGTCAAATATGGTACGCTTATTCGGTATGGTATCCTTGAAATCGGTGATGCTCTAGATATCAACTCTATAGTAAAATCAATGTCCCTTCTTGGTGGAAAACTTGGTATTTCCTTTGGAAATATGTCCATAAAATCTTGCACTATCGAAATTTTTACCATCATCAGATTCTTTTCTTTGGAATTAGTAAAACCCCCTTGAATGGCATATAACTGGCATCCTTTCCTCATGCACTTATTCATTTGAGAGGCTGTAATAGGACACAGTTGTAGGGTTTTATTTATACCTTGAATCTCCTTACAAGTTCCATCCTGCATTCTGTAATATATAACTTTCTCCTTACAATCCACTAACATCCAGTGCCTTTCCAACCAATCCGTGCCAAGTAGCACATCATAGGATCCTAGGGGTAATATATTCAGGTCTACAGTTAGTTTTTGTTCACTAATTTCCAGTGTACAGTTTGGAATTTTGGCACAACATTTTCTCTTTTCTCTCGTGGCTAATTGTACCAGCCATGGATTCCTAAATTTTTGACTTTGTAATTTACAAATCTCTACTAATTTGGGACTTACGTACCTTAAGCTTTCACATAGGTCTACTAAAATAGAAATAGGTTGAGAGAGTAGCTTACCTTCCAACTCTATCATTGTCGGTTGGTAATTTTCCTGACGATCTTCCAAGGCTGCATTAACTCTATGTATATTTCTGACTACATATCCTACTGTTGAAGATTCTTGTAAGTTGGTAATCGCCTCGCTCCTTCCTCACTTCGGAAAATTCCTGTAGTAGTGAGCCTCACCACACCCCCAACACTGTCAGGGTGTTTTTTGACTTTACGATTGATCTGGCTTGTTGGAAGCGTCCATGGGTTTATCTTCCACTGGCCATCGTCTTCTTTAATGATTTATGCCAAATCATTTGCTTATTGAACTTCTGGTAGTATTCTTGAGATTACCGGTTCTGTTTTTCTTGAAGCTTGAATTTCCTTTTTGTTCTTTCTTTGACTACCAGCTTTTACCCAACTCTCCTTTTTCCTTAGATTATTGATAGCACATTGTTTCCTTCCGGATTTCCTCTTCCATGGTTTTGGGATTCACAAAATCAATTCGTTCTTTCGTATGAGTCGGAAAACTTCTGAGGAACCACTAAAATTTAGCCTTTTCGTCCCTTATATAAGGAACATAATGAAGTAAAGAAGTCAACATGGTGATGTTTTCATCCATCATCAATTTTCCCAGTTTTAAATCATGAAACTCTCTATATTTATCGTCATATAAGCGTTCAGTTAAATACTTATCTTTAAAATATTGCTGGAAGGAATCCCAAGTCACATCCTGATCATCTATACTGCAGACAATCTTAACTTCCTCCTACCATAGTGTGGCCATCTCCCTCAACTGATAGATGGCCAATCTGGCTTTAAGATTGCTTCTATATTCGTAAACTTGAAAATACTTGTTCATATTTATCTACCAGGCTTCAACCACCTCTTCCTCTACTCCATCAAACGTAGCTGGTTTTATCTTTCAAAACTCACCTTGCAGCTCCAATTTTTGTTTCTTAACTTCTTGCTGATCCGACACATTACCTCACTCAGCCTCAATGTAGTTTTTATTTTTATTACTCTTCTATGATTGATTTCTTTCCATTCTATTAGTGGTCTTCTCCCTTGCTTGTTTCTCATTACCTTCCTGCATGTCTCTATCACGAATGGGTTGTTCCACTCCCTGATTCTGCTTATCCGAGATGCTCTTAAGTATCCTCTCTTGTTCTTGCATTAAACACTCATTATCACTTTGAACATGCACCATTTCTTCCTGTAGCTTATGCAATGTATTTAACAGAATGCTAGTTTGGTGTTGTTGTTCCTCCAACAATCTACTTGTTTTTTGGTGCTAATCCACACTCAGCTAAATCCACATCTCAGGATTCATCTATGGTCGTGGTTGGGGTTCCACGGTGTGCTAGGGTAGTTGTTGCATTGACCCCCTTCTCATAGCGTCTCATGTTATGGTTCCTTAACTGTGCATCATTTATACACAATTTATTATATTAGGTGACCCATTGGGTCCCAGCGTGTGAAAGCTACTCTGATACCACTTGTAACATACTCCCACACATAGCAAATTAAAAAAATCTAAATTTAAGTTTAACCTTTTACCCTTTTATATATATCACTAAAATTTATGGCCATATTTAATATCATGATCTCAAACACTAAACTCTTTTAACTTTATGCATAAATAAATATCCATTTCCCACATCATAAACCCTATAATTGTTTAAATAATTAGGTATTATAGAAGTCTAGTTGGGGATAATTACCCTTTCCCAATTTCGTGAAGTATTACCTGTCAGCATATTTGCATTTTATTAAGTGTTTGTACCATGTTGTGCCATTTCAAATCTGGTTCTTAAACCAATACAAAATATTGAAAAATATTTGGTATTTTATTTCGTTGCATTAAAGTTATACATAAGAGTCTTGAATTCATTATTTTTCCAATGGGGTTAATTTTTAATACAGTGATCTTGCCACCGGGTGGATTTATTTTATTTGATCTACATGGCCAGCAGATAGACAGTTGTAAAACCCTACCACCATCGATCTTCTTAGGACGAGATCTAGGGCTCATATTTACTTTAGGGTTTTGGTTAGTTTTGGGTAATGAGTACCCTATCCAAACCATCCCTTTCATTTTTTGGTTACCGCTGCAGCTCTATGCAACTCCCTCTCCATGGCCGCAGCTTTGAAAGTTTTCCTTACAATTTCACACTTATTCCATTCCAGAAACCTCTATCAACATTATGTGCTATACATTTGTTTAACTTTGTCTACTTCCGACTCTAAGGGTTTGGTTGTATCGGTCTTTGAGGGTTTGTAGGATTATTTTATTTTTTCTTTGCTTGCATTTTACTTGTCGGCCCTATGATGCAATTTACTTCTGGTTATTTTTCCTTTGTTCTTATTGCTATCCGTCGGTAAGCCCTAATTTCTTTGTTTTCTCTTACTTCTTTGCTTGGCCAAAGCAAGGTATTGGTCTTGCACCCTGGAGGATGTGTCTTCAACTCCTCTATTGTTTTCTCGACCTTCTTACACGTAAGATAGTGTCATGGTTTTGTGAACCAACAAGTCTATTTTACCTTGTTGATTAGTTTACCAGATCGAATATAATTTGACTCTTTCTCATTGGTTGTTTCGCAGGGTATCTTCGTCACCCTTGGATAGAAGTATTTACATACAGGTAAGACTAAAATTTAACGCTACTATTTTTCCTTCATTAAGTCTGGTCATTATCGCATATTTATGGTTTCTAATTCTAACAATTTTCTTGCACAGGTATGCATGACTGCCCAAAATTGTGATTGGAAGTTATGTTAGTTGATTATACTGAGTCCCTACTGACTCGACTTACTAATTTCAAGGTACTCACTCAGTTGCTGGATCATAATACCGCCGACCTCTTTTTAGTTAGTTAATGGTTACAGAATTTTAAGGGTTTTCTACAGATTTTGGCAACGAGGGTTTCGTGCCTCAGTTTCCAAGCCTCTGTTTATCTCTACCTAGGTTTTACGGCCTTGACACTGTGTATCATTTGTCGTTGTCAAGAGTTTTTCCAAAACTGTATATGTATATCTACTGTCAATAACATGTGTATGTTATTCGGCCTCTAACTCCCTTAGTCCTGGTATTTCAGCATTTAGCATTGAATTTATTCAATTGACGCTATATTTTCAGCAATAAAGATGTATAATTACACTTTTTCATTCTGAATGATTCTTGTTCTTACTGGGTTTATAAATATAAGGAAGGAAATGTAGTATTTCAATCTTTTTGGTTTCTGTCTTTCACATTTGTGTTAATTCAAAAGATATATTCCTTCTCAGTTAGCAAGGTTATGTTGTTCATAAATTTGGTTTATTTCCAGCAGAAAAAGTAAGGTTTTCAATGACAGTTATACCTAGAGTTTGAGCATAAATATATTCTTGTTCCGTTTCCTTTTTGTTGTCTTTATTCATAGATATTTGTTTCTATATTTGACACAATTCAAGTTTGTTAAAATTATATTGTCTCCTCCAGGACTTTCTTTTCCTCCATCATCCAGTGTATCACTCTTAAGGTTATATTTTCCTAATTTTCTTCAGTTATCTTTTTTTGTACATTTAATATTCCACATGTACCTATTTAAAAATTATTCTCTCCAGTATAATGTCTAGACCATTCTGTCTGTGAGTATCATAGTTGCAGAGGATAATTTACTCAATGCTTCCGCACAGTTCGTTCTGAGTTAACAATCCTTTGTTGTTAATTACTACTTAATAGCTTATATCTGTCACTCGCTTTTTATTATGTTTACATATATTATGATAATATTTAAGAGAGAAACAGTCTAGCAGTTTTTTAATTAAGAAGAGTAACAAAAGTTTTCCTCAATTCATAAATACATTACTGTAAAAAATATAGCTAAATAAAGATAATTAGTTACTTGTTATAATCAACAAAATTCATTTACTTATCTGATTCTCGGATACTGCTGATGTTCCTCCCTTCCTCAAGAGATGAAATCACATCCTCATCTCTCCCCCGTGCTCCACACCTGAGCCAAGTGAGTTGATATAATTTCTAGAAAAGACCTCGAGACTACTAGTCTAGACTTCTAATATAGGAACAATCAGAATTCAGAGTGATTCATTGGTCTCTACCAGCTCAAGAATTCCACTCAATTCCCTCTCCTCAGTTACCGGACAAAACCCCTCTCCCTCACTGGGATGCACCTTTATCCTTAGAGGGTTGGGTAATTGTATGAACTGTTTTTTCTCTATTCAACTACCTCTCAGTTTCTTAGAATACTTTCACATCAGTCTTTTACCTTTTCTGAAACCACTTTCTAATACTTAATTTTATTTAGTTAACAAAATTTATTTTCTATTCATCTAGTAATAATTCTCATGAAATAGTAAATGTCATAGTTTCCTTAACATAAAATACAAAATCATTAGTTGGCACTTGAGCCAGCTATCACATTTTTTCATTTAAATATATTCAAAATTTATGGTAATTAAAAATGTTAAAACAACTTTTATTGAGTTTTTGTAGATGATGATGAGTAGCATTTTTAAATTCCACTCTTAACAATTTGTTTTGAAATAATGTTAAGAATCGAACAATGGAGGTTACAATTATTACATATAATTTTATTAATGATTGTTTTTCAAATCGTAATTTAATTAAAAAATTAGTATATGATTAAAATATATTCACCAATTATCCATATTAGCATAATATATACATGTAATATAATGTAATGTTTGGTCAACATTTTCATTACATTAAAAAAAATGAAAAAAAAAAATATTAATAGGTAATTTAAATTAAGAATTAAACTAATTAAACTATATTTCTACTCTAGATCTATTAAGAAGGATTAAATTTATTGAAATGGAAAGAAATTTTATCCTTCGAATAATGAATTTGGATTAGTTCATGTGAAATAATAAACTTTCTTTGTCAACTTACGTGGTCAAGATGGAACTAGTGCTAGTTTCCATTCCTCGAGCTGCACTTCTTGACAAACAATGAAAGCTAAAAATTGGAGCAGAGATTTCTTTTCTCAATATTCAAAGTAACTAAATAAATTACATTTTAAATATCAATGATAAATGATTGGAGTAGAAGTATATTAAATTGAAGAAAAATTGAATTGTCTATGACACCTATCAAACAAGAGAACTAATTATGATCACACCTAGCACACAATGATATTAATATCTCAACATCCCCTCCTAACCTCAATTGTTACACATAGAGGCAGTTATAATGCCTAATTTAGAGGCAATATGATATATGGAACCACAAAAATAAAGTTCTATGTCCCCATCATTGACAATATCACATAAGAAATGGAACCAAGTGTTAATGTGCTTGCTCTTTTTCTGGAAACCATGATTTCTTGATAAATAAATTGTTGAACTATTTTCAAATTAAATTGGAGTTGCTCCTTTTGAACATTTGATAGATCTTTTAAAAATCTTCTTAACCATACTGCTTGACAAGCTACTGAATTTTGTCCTACATATTATGTCTTTGCAAAAGATATTGAAATGATTGATTGTTTCTTGGTTGCAAGAACAAAAACATACCCTGAGGAGCTTTCGTGATCATCTAAACTTCCTGCATAATTACTCTTTGTATAACCATAAAGTGGACAATTTTCATAACGTGTATAGAACAAACCATAGTCTATGGTCCCTGCAATAGACCTTAAGATCCTTTTTGCAACCTTACAATGAAAAATCTTAGGTCGCTGCATAAACTTGGAGACAAAAATTGATGCAAACATGATATCAGGTCTAGTTGAAGTAAGATACAACAAGCTGCCAACTAGAATTTTATATAATGGGGGATCAAATGGTGGTGCTACATTTTCTTTGCTTAGTTTGGTGCCTTGAGCAATTGTTGTATCAACACGTTTGAAATTTGTCATTATGAACTTTTGGATAATGTGAGTGGCATATTTTTGTTACCAAAAAAGATGCCTTTACCAGATTGATGAATCTCAATGCCTAAGAAGTATTTTATGACCCTTAGATTTGTCATATCAAACTTTGTTTGCATTGTTTCTTTAAAATCTTCTAACATCATAATTCCTATATAAACAAGGTCAACTACATAAAGGCATACAATAAGAATTTTACCTTGATAACAAAGTTATCGATCAAACGAGAAAATTACTGATTACCTTTTTTTTCGAAATAGCAAAAAAAACACTCGATTTTGAAAAGCGCTGAAGTAGAATCACCCTTTTTTTGGAGCATATCTTTGGCACTTTAAATTTTCCTATGTTTTTCTTTTCAATGTCATCATTTTCATGTTGATTTTGAAAAGTGGTGATGCATAATCATCTTTTTTTTGGGATCATATTTTTGGCACTTTAAGTTTTCCTTGATTTTTTTTTTCAAATGTCATGATTTTCATATCAATTTTGAAAAGTGCTATGCAGAATCAACCATTTTTTTAGAGGGTTGATTTTTGACACTTTAAATTTTTCCATTTATCAAGTATAAACATTTGTTTTAAATGGTTAGTGATTTTCATGCTAATTTTGAAAAGTGTTGATGTAACATCAACCCTTTCTGTTTAGAGAACTTAATTTTTCCACTTTAAATGTTTTGATGTATTAAGTATGGATATTTTTTTAAAAATTGTTGGCTTTCATTTTCGTAATAACACAAAAATAGAATAAAAAAACATGAAAAAAAAATCAAATATAATATATATATATAAACTAAAATAATTTCTATAAATAAATAAATAAATAAATAAATAAATAAATAAATCAAAAAATTAAAATAAATAAATAAATGGGATTTTTTTCAAAAAAACACAAGGAAAAACAAAGCGTAACCAAAAAGAAAACATCACAACCAAAAAAAATTAATTAAAAAAAATACGCATATTTAAAAAAAATAAAAAATAATAATTAAAAAAATTATATTTAAAAATTTAAATTTAAGAAAATAAAAAACAAATTATAATAACTAAAATAATAAAACCTAAAAAATTTAAATTAAAAAAAGAAAAATTAAAAACAAAATTACAATAAAAATTTTAAAATAATTACAATTTAAATAAAAAAAAAAAAAGAAATTGAAAAAAAAAATTCAAATAGTTAAAAAAAGGAAAATTGATTGTTTTAATATTTTTTTAATTTAAAAAAAATTATAAAAAATAAAAAATTCATGAAAAAAAATAAAAATTTAAAAAGAAATTGAAAATATATTTAAAAAAAAAAAACAAATAAATAAATAAATAAAATTAAAATTTCAAAGTTAAAAATAAAAATAAAAATATTAGAAATTTAACTAAATTTTAAAAAAATAAGAAAAAAACTTGGGCTTACCTCTTGTTGGTTGCGGGGCATGGACGCCATGTGTGTAGGGGGTGGCGCTGCTCTACACCCTTCGAACGACCAGGACCGCAACCACCAAGGGGCATGAAGTTCGATTTCCAGAATCAACCTCCCCACCCCTTGTTGGGCATGGGGTATCGTTGTCGGGCGGGAAGGACCTGCTAATCGATTAGGCATGAAAGGAGCGATGATGCACCCCCTCGTGACTGACTGCCACCAAGGGGTAGGCCACATTTTTCTTTTTTAAATTTCATTAAATTTTTTAATATTTAATTTTTTTTGTTTTATATAATTTTATTTTTTTCCTTTTTTTAAAATTTTTTTAACTAACAAAAAAAATTGGTTTTTTTTTAATTAATTATTTTCAACTCTTTTTTTAATTTAATTTATTTATTTTTTGTTTTCAATTTAAATTTTAATTATTATTACTATTTTTTAATTTTGAACTTTTTTCTTAAATTAAAATTTTTGGATTCTATTATTTAAAAAAAAAATTTCTTCTTCTTTTAATTCCATTTTTAATTTTTATTATCTTTGAATTTTTTATTTAATTATTTTATTTTATCAATTTTTTTAATTTAAAAAAAAAATTGAATAGTTTTTTATTTTTACATTTTTTTTTTCATATCGTTTTTTTTTTAATATAAATTTTAATATTTGATTTTTTTTAATATTTTTTCATGGGTTTTTAAAATAATTTTTAATTTTTTTTATTCTAGTTTTAATTTTTTTGGGGCTTAATTTCTTTAAATGTTTATTTTAAATTATTTCTTTAAAAGTTTTTTTTTTATTGGTTTCGTTGTTTTCCTTATGTTTTTCATTAATTTATTTTAATGTTATTTTTGTTTATTTAATTTTTCTTTTAAATTTATTTCGACGATATTTTTTATTTGTTTCTTATGGTATTTTTTTTTCCAAATTTTCAAATTATTTTCGTAAATTATATGTAAATTATATATATATATATATATATATATATATATATATATATATATATATATATAAATTTATTTATTTTTTAATAAGTTAATTTTTTATTATTATTTTTTTTCAATGTCTTGATAATCACAATATATTTGTGTGTGTCAAAATAAAAATTATGTAGATGTAATAATTCTAGGAGAATATTTTTTTTTCACGGTGTACTTTCTTGGTAGTCAATAGAAATGTTTGTTTCTTGCATAATCTTTAATATGTTTATTAGTTTTGATTTATTAAATTCAAAATAAATTTAATTTTAGTATTAAACTATTATTATTATTATTAATATCATAAATGAAAATAAAATTTAAAAGTATATATATTTTCAATAATGAAATATAGGTTTTAAAAACAATTTGCAAATTTCAAAATCTTACAATTATTTAAAAGAAAAATATTTATACAAATTTCCATGGCTGAAAATTGTTGGAATTTTAAGAATTTTCATAGAAGTGATATGCTATCTTTAATTTCATCCTTGGAGTAAAAGGATTTTTGGAGACATGATATTTTCTCTTTAATACCATGCCTAAAAATTGTTGGAATTTTAAGAACTTTGATATTTTATATTTAATGTCATGTTTATCATTGAAATTTTAAGGTTTTTGACAGTCATGATATTTTAGCTTTAACCTCGTTATTAAAAGATGTTGACAATTTACCCAAAAAAATGACATTATTCTAGCATTAACACTTTTCATTTTCAGGGTTTTTTTGCACACAAAAAATTGACGATGTTATTCGAGCATCAACACTTTTCATTTTCAAAGTGTTTTTGCACAAAAAAAATTGGCGATGCTATTTCAACATAAACACTTTTCATTTTCAAGGTTTTTTTGCACAAAAAAAATGGATGACGTTATTCCAAAATCAACGCTTTTCATTTTCATGGTGTTTTTCACACAAAAAAAATGGCCTTTACTTCCAAATTTAAAAAAGTTGAAAAATTACCAAAAAAAAAGGTTATTTCAGAATAACATTTTTCATTTTCAGACAATTTTTCATGTTTTTTTTTTATGTTTGTTTTCATAGTGTTCTCGTTTTTAGGTAATGGTTCTCATTTGATCGGTAATTTTGTTTCATGAGTTTTGTGGTATACGATGGCTTCTGCAAAACCATTTTTTATGAGATAAGTGTCGATGTCACTGTACCAAGCTCTTGGAGCTTCTTTCAAACCATACAAATATTTCTTCAATATGTATACATTATGCTCCTATCCTGGAACTTCAAAAACCAGGAGGCTACTCTACATATACTTCTTCCTACAATATACCATTTAGGAAGGAAAATTTTACACCAAGTTGATAGACTTTCCATTTGTGTTGAGTTGTTGTGGAAAAAATTGTTCCGACGATGGTCTAACCTTTCTGCTGGAGCAAATGTTTCTCCATAGTCAACACCAAACTGTTGTGAGAATCCTTTGGAAACCAATCTTGCCCTAGGTTTCTCAATCTTCTCTTTTTCATTAAGCTTGTTCTTATATACCCGTTTTACACCAAACTCGTTTTGTCTCTTGCAAGATCAACTAATTCTCAAGTTTGGTTCTTCTATATGGCTATAATTTCTTGGTTCATTGCATCAACCCAATGCTTTTCTTTAACTTATTGTTTAAAATTTTTTGGTTGAGATGAAATAAATGCAAGCATATTCTACTAGTCAAATTCATGCTCCTGCTCATATATTTCTCTGATTCTTCTTCTTTTCTGATTGCCTTTTGAAGATGTTGAATCACTGGTGGATTCACTATTTCTTTTAGTTTGGTTTTGTGGATGTATCCACTGCTCTGTTGCATGATGAGTTTCTGATATTCCTCTTCTTCAACCTATTCCTTTCTTGTTGTTTCCTTCATTGCCTCTTCCACTGCCAAAATAAAGTTATGATTTGAAAGCTTGTACAATGGAATATTCTACCAAGTTTAGTCATGTTTTGTGTGTGAGAAGTGATCAAGTCAACTGTTCTACTGATAAAGTTGTAAAAACATTGTATTTCAGAATGGTTTTTACAATCATGTCATATTTCTTGGGGAGGATTCGAAGAAATTTTTGGACAATCTTCTTATCTGTAATGGCTTCATCAATATGTTTGATCTATTTGACTATTCTCATAACTTTAGTCATGAAATAATCCACATTCTCTACCTCATTCATCTTGAGAGTTTCAAACTGAGTTCTTAATTTCTACAATTTAATTGTATTCATTTTATCATTACCTTGATACGCAAATTCCAGAATATCCCAAACTGATTTTTCTATTGATGTGTCGGTTATCTTTTCAAAGATAGAATCATCAACTGAGTTTTGTATCCAACATTTGGCTCTATGCTCTTTCTTTCTGAGTTCAATAGTTGCATTCATTTGATTATTTCTCATGTTCGCCCATGGTTCTTGGGTTGGAAATACATAGACGCTCTGAAGTGTATCCCAACACTCTTGAACTTGCATAAAATTCTTTATTCTTAAAGACCAAAAGTCGTAATTTTTTCCAAGCAAAATCAAAATATGTGACAAAGAACTGGGGGAAGCCATTTCTTCAAATATGAATTTGTACACTCTTTTACAATATTAAAAAAAAAAAAAACACTCCTTTAAAAATATAGTACCCTATCTTTTTCATATTCCCTATTTAAGATTTTTTTTTTTTTAATTCGAAAACAAAGTCTTAAAAAAAAAAAAAAACTTTAAAATCCATTTTTTGAATGGAACCAATGTATTACCCTCTCTTTTTCAAATTCCCTCTTTAAATTTTTATTTTTTTTAATTCCAAACTAAGTCTTTAAAAAAAACGTTAAAATCCCTTTTTTCAGTGGAATGGGCTTCCTCTCGTTTAAACAAAAACCCTTTAAATACCTTCAAAACAATATTTAAAAAAAAAAAAAAATTCCCTTTTAAATTAATACTTTCTCCTTTAAACAAGAGAAATATTTTTTAACTTTTTTAAAAAATGTTTCAAACCCTTGTGAACCTACCATGAGACAATCCTTTTAAAAAATATCATGGAACCTTTTAAGAGAAAAACAAACACGGCTGCATGTTTTGAAAGAAATAAAAAAAACCTTATGTAGCTTTGACTTTTGGTGCTTTTGTACTTCGTGCATGAATTCACCAAAGGTAAAGTCAACTTAAAATAATGGTGCCAATCGTCTCAACTTAGAAGAACTGGTGCAAACCTTATGTATTTTTGGTCTAACCTCAATCATTAGATCAAAACTCGCAGACGTTAGTCTCGGTTACAATCGCCAGAGTTAGGATCCACGAGAGGTGGCTAGTCCATGTCGCAAAACACATGGGGAGCATTGAACCCAATGTCCAACAATCTCCCCCCCAACGCGAGCTAGGTGAGTTTCGAACTCGAGACTTGTCGCTCTGATACCACTTGTTGGTATGAAGATTGCCGTTAGGCCAAAACCCACAAGCGTTAGTCTTCGCTACAATCACTAGAGTTAGAATCCATAAGATGTGGTTAGTCCATGTCGTGAAACACAGAAGAGGCATTCAACCCAATGTCCAACAATTACTTTACGTTCAAAAAAATTAATTCTTGAGCAGACTTTGTTCTTTTCCACCTAGCCCGTTTGCCCAGTTTTGATGTAATTGCCCAGTTTCGATGTAATTTTATGTGCAGATGTGCGCAGTGTTTCAAAGTGGGGTAAAAAAAATCTAATATCTATACAAATTCATAAATTTGAGACGATTTGCACCATTTCTTCTAAGTTGAGTTGCGAATATGACGCATTGATTTGGAGTCTTACTTTGTGCTATGATACAATGATCAAGAATGAAAGTGAAGCCCCATTTTGATGTAATTTTCTGTGCAAATGTGCGCAGCGTTTCCACGGGTGGTCAAAACAAAAATCCAATATCTCTACAAATTTGTAAATTTGGGACGATTTGCACCATTTCTTCTCAGTTGAGTTGCGAATATGACGCATTAAGTTGGAGTCTTACTTTGTGCTATGATACAATGATAAAGAATGAAAGTGAAAAAGTAGAGCTGTGAATATGACGCATAAAGTTGGAGTCTTACTTTGTGGTATGATACAATGATAAAGAATGAAAGTGAAAAAGTAGAGTAGAGGTTGTTTTTTTAAACTAAATTACATGGTAAAAATCGAACATTAATAATAAATGAATAGAGTACAACTCCATTAAAGTAAAATTAAATTATATATAACACAAATCAGAAAAATACAACTAAATGTAATGACACCTTAATAGAAAATGAGATTAATATCTCAACACTTTTTCTAGCAGTCTTGACGGTCATTACAACGTCTACGTCTTCCCTAGTAGTGGAAATGTTTCATCTTCGACTTTCCTTCGACTTATGTTTTTGGTACAAGCTTTATATATATATGGGGCAGTCGATGGTCATTAGATTACTATTACTATAATTTGATATACTTTTGCAATTGAATTATCACTTTTTACATTCGTTTTTGTACCAGTTATGGTAAAAATTTTAAATTTATAACATGATTTGATATATGGAAGCGACATGCTCAAGAATTGGTATATTAATGCAAACACAAAAGTTTTAGTTTGCCTCATGGATTATTTATATTGTTGTAAAGATAAATTTAATGAGCATCACAGTGTTGGTGTACATGCACCGATATTAGCTTTAGTTTAACTCTAGATATCACATGTGATGTGCACTTGGCTTAGTTAGTTAATTTACTACTTGCATGTGGTGCATGTGCACATTAGCATAACATAAAGCATACTTAACTTCAGTTAGCTTTAACTATCCATAGTTATTGCATGTACAACTAAGCTTAACTTAATTGCCTTATATATTGATTCTCATCCTAATATTGATGAATCAATTTCATTCTCAATTCTAGTTGTTTTTCTTTTTCAACTTGGCAAGTTTGTGGAATTATTATTCAACTAGATCCATATTTGTTCTCTAATAATTTTACATGGTATAAAAGCTACAAGGGTTTGGAGAAGTTGCATAAACAACTTTTTTGCAGGTTTGAAGAGCATAGAATTGGAAATTGTTCGAAGATTTGATTTGCAGATCCAAATATTAGAGAATTTGCCACAATAGAGTTCTCATCTTCAACGATTCTGACTCCATACAATTACCATGAATGGAAGCCAATGATTTTGGTTCATCTTGGGAGAAAAGGCTTGTACCAAATAGTCATGGGAATTGAGACAGAACCAATCTCAGAGAATGAGAAGTCAGATTGGCTTAACAGATCTTACATGACTTATGGAATATTGTTTCTATTTGTGTCTCATGATATTCTTTATGAGATCATAAATATTGAATCACGACACGAAATTTGGGCTACATTGAAAGGATTATATCGTGATGAAAATGATCTATAACAACACCATTTGGAGGAAAAGAGATCGACTTATTATAGCAGTCATGAAAGTGGTGAAGACCCCAAAAATGTGGAGAAATATTCTTAAGACAATGTTGAACAAGAATATTTTCCTTCTTCTATTGTGAACGGACCTATTGTAGATGAGAATTTCATCTTATCCAATAACAAAAACATTGCATATGAGGAAATATATTCCTCTGCTAATGATGAATACACTACTTTCAAAATCATAGAAGAGGACTTTGATTCCTCTAATATTGATGTAGATTTGATGCGGTCTCAATTTAATGATGCTCCACATTCACTCTAAGTCGCAGAGCCATGCATGCCCATGCATGCATTTAAGGAGGCATTCATAGCACCATGTATGCATATATATGAATCCACAAAGGCATCTCGAAGGCCACACATGCACATGCATGCATCCGTAGATACAACCATTCTCATGCATGCATATATGGTACATGAATTTGATCATCAAATGCATGATGAAGTTGCAGGGAATCGATATTGGCATACAACCATGTATAAGGAAATTCAGTCCTTGATCCAAGGATGGGAGTTGATAACTCTACTTCCAAAAAATGAAGTGTATTCCTCCAGATCCATGATGGGATCATCGGTCTTCATTACTTTCCGAGTTCACCAAAACTTTCACTAAGCAGAAGTTTCAACTTTTGAGAGATCATCTCGGGGTGAAGAACACGACTGCCTAGCAATTTTCTTTTCTCTACTTTTCAATTATATTTTGAGGGGGGGTTTTTCTTCCCACTGGGTTTTCCCTCTTTCCTATTTCCATGCATTGTATATGGGTCCTAAAATGGCCATGTTGTCTCGACTCATTCATTTTGCATCACACTCACCCAAGTTATGCTTAAGGTGGGGTGTTGGTGTACATGCACCTAGATTAGCTTTAGTTAAATTCTAGATATGCACTTGGCTTAGTTAGTTAACTTAATGCTTGCATGTGGTGCATGTGCACATTAGCAGAACATAAATCACACTTAACTTCAATTAGCTTTAACTATCCATAGTTATTGCATCTACAACTAAGCATAACTTAATTGTTTTATATATTGATTCTCAACCTAATATTTACGAATAAATTTAATTCTCAATTTGAATTGTTATTCTTTTTCAACTTGGCAAGTTTGTACAGGTATTCTTCAACTAGATCCATATTTTTGTTCTAATAATTTTACCTGCCAGGTCTCGAAATTTTAGGAGGTTTGGCTACTATGGAACCATTTGGCGTCTTTGTTTACTCATTAGTTCTCATTTTTACCTGAATAATTGGGGGGGTTCATTCCAAAGTGGTAGCCTTTCTTACTCAAAAATTGGTGGGATGGAGTGGCCATTATGAGCTATATTCCATTCCATATGTGTGCCGAAGTCTCAAGCGTGTCACTGAAAAGAATTTCATTTACGTCAATGTTTCATTTTTTGTTTACGTCGATGTTTCATGTTGCAGCGAGCAGCACAATATTCCATGGAACCTTTCTAATAACACAGAAATTTTACATCTAGTTTACATTTTTAGCAAATGATTTGTATCAAACTACATAAGCATTTGGAACAATTAAAAAAATTAATGTAATGATGCTCAAAAACACAAATATTGATCGACAAATTGTTTGGGATGGGATTGAAGTAACATGCAGACCATTTTATGAAAAATTGTTTAGGATTGTAGTAAACTGCAGACCATTTTATGACATTGCTTACAACAACACCGTACAACATATATTTCACCCATTTTCTAAAAAATTTCTCTAAGGTTGTTCCATAGGAATAAATATACGAGTTCTAAAGTTGTTCCATATGTTGAAATGTTACTTTCAACAGTCCTGTGCAGAGTCGCTTTTCATTTTAAATTTCCAGTTTTATGTCCTCCAGACACTTTCCAAATGCAATGAACAGTAAATTCCTTTGTTGATTCGGCGCCAGTCCATGCACAAGTTGAAATCAATGCAAACAAATATAGAACAGAGGTTACGGCCTCTGTGGTTTGAAAGAACAGAGGATTTCCTCTTATACACAAAAAAGAGTTTAATTTTTGAATGCGGGAAGACAGGCTAGTTTAAAGTTTTTCTGGTCCCACAGATCATGTCAACAATCCAGGGGAGCAGTGGTCCTCGCAGTCAACAAGCAGACAAATGGCAGCATTTTATTGGAACAGATTTTGTTTGGGTCATTCACATTGCAAAGAACCGGACCCAATGTGTTCACTGAGGTGGACTGGATAAAATTTCGGGTCACAAATCCGCTTGCGTCAACAGGCCCAAATCGGACCCCATACGGTTTATAGGGCAGATTTAATAAGGATTTGGCGTCACAATTTGGCTAACGTCAGCGCCCAAATTCGTAACGCGAAATTGCCTAGTTCAATTCGGTTGATAAGTGTTTGAAGTCTGGGAGGAGATTTTGGTTTAATGGTTTGTTTAATCGCGCAATATTATAAACGATGCGGGCCCGAGAGGGAAATGATTTGAGGCGTAAGTTTTGAATAGCACAGCAGTGCGTGTTTTTTTTTTAAAACAGAGAGACAGTGTGTTAATATTTCACACAGCAGTGTCGTTGTTTTGTTTTTACATACAGACAGTGAATGTAATTTTGCATGGCAGTGCATATTACAGAGAGATAGTGAGTCTGTTATATGCACTGCGTTTGTAGCAGTCATATTTTGAGATCCCTCTCAGCCAGGAAGCATTGTAATAGTTTTTTTTGAAAGGAATAGAAGTTTGTTTTCAAGTGGAAACTATGTCTCCTATCAAGAAATTTCTTTGTGTTAAAGAGGAGAGTATTACTCTCTCCATTATTGTTGTGGAATTGTCAAATACTCCAACACCATAAGAATAAAAATACAGGTTCTGTTCGTTCCACAAAAATAAAAATACAAGTTCTTTTCATTTAGAATCGTAACCAAGGGAAGTCTTAGAAATCTGGGCCATTGAAATTTTTTCATACAATGTTTTCTGTCGCTGGGAAAATCATAACCATTTTGAGTATCGTATCGATGGTGGAGGAGTCCGATAAATTATTCTGCTAAAATCCTTGAGTTTCTGGAAGAAAAACTACATATGATATTACTATTTTTTTATGTAGATTCTTCTGATATAGAAATTTCAATGTAGAAAGTCAAGAAAAATGCATGAGACTGAATATAAAATACATGAAATACATGAACACCTCAGACTTCGTTACTCAGAATTACTGAGCATTATCATTCACAATTTGTTAAATTTGTATAGAGTGGAATTAATACATTCCCGAGCACTATTGACGCAGGAATTGGATGGTCTAGAAGCCAGGATAGCCAACAATTTCGATGTAATTGCACGTACCAGGTGGTCTTATATAGAAAGAGATGTAATCAGATCAGCGTTGAAAACAATATTAATAAGCGTATTGCAGGTACTGGTGGTCTCATAGAGATAGAGAAAGAGATGCAATCCCAACAGCCTTGAATACAAAATTCACAGGTGTTCAAGTCAAGTAAAGTCACGGGAGTATCATTTTATTTTTTAGCTAAGTGGGGTTCCCACTATAACTGAGAAACTAATGTTGAGAATGGATTTTTAGATGGGGTTCCTGCTAGAAACGAGCTCCTTAGGTACAGTTTCTGGTAACATACATTAAACGTAACATTTGTGCATCTAAAACATATATTCTGAAATATTGAAAATCTAAGAGGTGATACCTTGCTGAGGACCGTAGGGTTGTGGAGGAGGATACCCATAAGGCGACGACTGCTGAGGTTGGTAGCCCGGGGGAGGATATGCCTGCGCCATCAACACCGACACTGCACTGACACTGCATTGTTCGATCAAAAAATTTTGGAGCCAAACAATCGCTCAAGATTTATAGAAATTTTGGTTTATCTGAGGAGGTCCGCTTCTGCCAACACTGAAGAAAAAATACTGCACATAAATAAGGACCAACAGAATTGATAAAATAAAATACTGCAGAGAAATAAGGATCAATAGAATTGATAATATAAAAGATTTGGTCGGTTCTACAGAGTGCTGAAGATAAAATTTCTTTGAGATTGATCTTTCTAGACTAGTTTAATTCTCTTGAAACTTGGCTCGAACACAGAATATATAGAATATAAAGGCATATTGTAGGTACCTGGAGGTCTCATAGAGAAAGAGATGTAATCTCATCCGCGTTGAAGACAGAAGAAAGATTCTCCCTATCAAAATTAGCTCAACTGAAAGGACACAGAGCATCCTTGCCTTTGCCAGCTTCTTTCTTACTGACAATAGCTCAGCTCAACTGAATGGACACACAACATCATTGCCTTTCCCAGCGTCGTTCTTAGTGACAATAGCTCAACTCAAAGGAGACAGAGCATCCTTGCGTTTCACAGCTTCTTTTTTAGTGACAACGGTGAGACAAGTGGCAATGTCCCAGCTTTTTTCTTAGTGACAACGGTCGAAATTAATCTTAGTGACAACGGTGGCAATGTACTTGCACAGCTGTTGCAAGTGGAATGTGCAAGTGGGAAATATAGGTGGCAGGATTCTTGGTTACGAAAAAAAATTGAATATAAGCATTTCAACAACTTCGCCTCAACTATACTTTGGATATAATCAATTCAACAACTTCGCCTCAACCATACTTTGGATAAAATGATATTGTGTCAATCTCCTACATCGGGCCAACTGAAGTCTGTAATAAGAGGTTGAACCAAATTCTTTTCTTAAAAATTTCTTGAAGTAAATTTGTAACCTTAAAGTTGGGTCAAAATGTGAAAAACCTAAAAAAAAAATTGAAAACCACGTAAATTAATGCCGGTCAATCGATCGATCGCTCGCTATAGTTCAGGCAAGGACTAATAATATAATTACTGGCCTCACCTTTACTAAAATATAACTAATCCATGAGGAAAACTAAACCGTTTGTGTTTTCATTAATATACCAGTGTTTTAACATGTGAGTTCTATATACCAGAGTAATATATCTCTCTCATTTCAAAATTTTCAATGTCATGGAACTTTATAATATACCAAATAGCTTTTGACATGTGAGTTCTATGTAGCGAGCAATATTTCTTGTTGGAATTATTGAGGAGTTCCAAACAAAACAAGGATAGAATATAAACTCCCCTCTAGAACAGCATGTAGATGTTTAAAAAATAAATTTCGTCTATTGACAGTGATGTAGATGGCTATGAAAATGCTTTCTTCAATTTGGATTAACGTAACTTAAAACAAAACTGACATAAATTTCTTCCTCAACAGTGTGAGGGATTCACAAAATATGATTGATCACATCTGACGCAGTGCTTCCAAAAACAAATCTTTGTCTCTCTCAGTTTCTCTTAAGAACGCACAAACAGTAAAGACTATATTCTTCTTACAGTGTTTTCTTTTGCACGCGCGGCTCTCACACAACGGTTACATCAATACAACATATTACAATTACAATACTCTCTTTTTCTCCGCCTTTTTCACTCTCTTTTATATAGCACATTGGATACATAAAATCAAATAAATAAAACCAAAATACAAAGGAAAACCTTTGCGGACATAAAACTTTTAACATGGCGCAAACGGCGAACAATCAAACTTGCATGATAGAAAGCGATCTACGATGGCGCATATCGCAACTCTTTCAAAACTGCGATATCTTTTGGCCGACGAACAATGGACCGTGACAGCGATCTACGATGGCGTGACAATCGCACATCGCAACTTCAACATTTGCGATGACACATATGGATGGGCGATAACTTATATAATAGAATTACTATATTTGCTATGTTGCGATGATCGCACATCGCACATCGTGGCACTTCACATCTACAAGACATTTAGCACTTCAAAAAAGTGCGATTTACGATACTCTGCGCTTTTGTGCTCAAGTGGTAGGGACCACTTGTCCTTCCGCTTCATAAGTGACTTCCGCTGCTTTTAATTCAGTTTCATTCATTTGGTCGTTGAGGCTTTAAACGACTGTGATCTGTTTAATGAAATCGCTCCTCCGTAGACAAAAGTATTCATTTCTTCTACGAAGTAACTTCTCGCCCTATACTGCAAAATTAATTCCTCTCTGTCTTACTTATGCGCTTTTCAGGGCCCATCAAAATTTAATTCTCCTCCATTCCTCTTTATTATATTTCGGCACGTGCACTCAATCTTTGCTCAGCATTGCTGCCGACTTTGTTCTTTGTTCTTCCCTGCCCAAGGCACCTAGTGTGACTTTAATATTTCTAACACTCCCCTTAAAGTCAGCCGTCTGGTCATGCATCATACCCAAACATTTTCTTAAAAAATTCAAATGTTTTCTCAGTGCCAATGGCTTTGTCAAAATATCTCAGATATTGCTCCTCTATTTTACAATGCTCGTAAAACAATTTCTCCATTGTTCACCAATTCTTCTGATATAGTGAAACTTTGTGTCTATGTGCTTCGTTTCTTGTGAAACACGTAATTCTTTGATAATGCAATAGCAGTAGCCATTGTCACAATAAATCACGAGTGTCTTTACCTATTCTTGGCACAAACTTCTTAACATTCTTCTCATCCAAATTGCTTGACACGCCTGTCACTGTAGCCGCCACATATTCTACCTCTCGTTGTAGACAATGCTACAATAGGTCGTGTTTCTTTGGAAGCCCATGAAATGGCTCCCCGAACCCATATGAAAAACATAACCGAAAAGTGCTCTTCCGATCATCACACTTCACAGCCCAATCATTGTCGATGTATCCAACCAATTCTGAATTTTACGAGTAGTATAAAAAATACCAAATCCTTTTGTTCCTTTCACATGCCTCGAATTCTCTTTGCTCGCTTGCCAATGTGCTTCTTTTGGCTTCTCCATAAATCTCGAAATTAAACTAACAAAGACGCATAATATCCGACCTAGTCTTAGCCAAATACATGAGGTCGCTAACTCGTTCTTTTGTACAAACTTGGATCAACATGCTTGCCGTTGTCATCTTTTCTCAACTTCAATCCCATTACTATGGGAGTAATTGCGCATACACTCGCATATTAAATATTTCTATAACTTGATTCACATACTTTGCTTGAGATATAAAAAATCCCTTTTTCACTTTGCTCCACTTCTATTCCCCAAGAAGTATCTCAACAAACCCATGTCACTCATTTCAAATTCATCTTTCATGACTATTTTAAAATTTTCAACAAGGTAATCATCATTACCTGTAAAAATTAAATCATCAACATATAAAACAACAATCAACATCTTACCATCCTTTTCTTTGATGTAGGGGTGGGTTCTCCTCACACTTCTCATCCATTTTCCAAGAGATAGGAGTCTATCCCACTGTACTCATGCTCTTGGAGCTTGCTTCAGCCCATAAATAGCTTTTCTTCAATTTGGCGAGACCTTATGCTCTTGGCCTTTATTCTCAGTAGTACGAGAGGTTGTTCCACATATACCTCTTCCATTAAAACTCCATTTAAAAATGCAGTATTTTACATCCATCTCGGTATACTTTCCATTTGTTTTGTGCCGCTATGGACAAGCACTGCGCTTTACCGTCTCCATTCTTGCGACCGGTGCAAAATTTTCTTCATAATCAATTCCTTGCTTTTGCTTTCGTATCCCTTGACGACAAGTACCGCTCTCAGGTCTCTCTATTTTTCCTCTCAAAGCATTACTTTTGGTCTTATAGACCCATTTAACTCCAATGACTTCTTTGCCTTCTCTGGGAGATCAACCAACTCCCATGTTTTGTTCTTCTCTATGGCATTAATTTCATCATCCATAGCTTCTATCCATTTTCTATCTTTAATAGCATCTTAAAAATGAATAGGATCATCAACTTGACAAGTATAATGCAAATAATGAATTCATACCTTCATTTGTTTCTCCTTGCTCATAAATTTCTCTAAGGCTTTTGAACCTTGTTCCTCGTTCACTTGGTGTAGACGTGCTTGATAAAGCACTCATTTCTGCTCCATGTGGTGTGCTTGGAAGATGCACTCCCGCTTCTTATCAAGGGTGTTCTCGTCACTGCTTGAGGTGTCCCTTAGCTCGTCTTGTCTGTGGTGGAGGTTGTGCAACATATGGGTTATTAATTTCAACCACATCTCCCTCATCTTCATCATGAGACAAATGAATTTTAACATTGATTTCGTTTTCTCTATGCTTCCATCCCATGCTTCCTCTTCAATGAATTGCACATCTCTCGCTTATCACAAAGTTCTTTGTGGATGGGTTATATAATCTACACTTTGGAATCCTCACAATATCCAAGGAAAATGCACTTCTCCCCCTTACTATCCAACTTCTTTCTCAATTTTTTTCGGAATGTGTACATATGCCACACATCCAAAACTCTCATGTGGGTGACTCCTTGTTTTCTGCCACTCCACGCTTCTTCTAGAACCTTGTTCATCACGACTTTTGTAGGGCATCTATTTAAAATATACGTCAACACGCTTTGTTGGTTCTACTCAATACTCATTTGGCAAGTGCTTCACCTTTAGCATACTTCTAACCATTTCCATTATGGTTCGATTCTTCCTTTCAGCAACTCCATTCTATTGCGAGTGTGTACCTTGTGGTAAATTTCTTGTGTATGTCGTTCTCTCCGCAAAACCGCGAGAAAATCCTTTGATATATATTCTCCTCCTCACGTCGCTCTAGAGGACTTTAATATAATGGCCACTCGCTTCTCTACAAGAGCTTTAAAGTGGAAAAATTTATGAAAGACTTCACTCTTGTATTTCAAAAAAATAAACCCACACTTTTCTTGTGAAACCATCTATGAAGGTCGGCATGTAGTTGCTTCCCGAAACCCGATGTCTGTCACGCATCGGCCCACATAAATCTGAGTGAATAATTTCTAAGGGTGCTTTTGCCCTTATGCTTTTCCACTGAAGGAAAATTTCTCTCGTGTTGCTTTTCCCAAGATGCAACCTTCGCATAAGTCGTCAAGTTTTTCAATCAATGGTAAACCTCTTACCATTCCTTTTACATGGAGCAAATTTAATCCTCCGAAATTGAGATGTCCAAATCTCGGATGCCATAACCAATTTTCATATTTTTCTTCCTTGCTGAAGGCTTCTTGTACACGTTATACTTTTTTCCTTTTCCCTTTCAAGTCAATGTTGAGCTTGAGTGGAAACATCCTATGTCTGGTCATTTGAATTTCGGCAATAATTTTTTCACTTGGAGGAATATCTTTTTATGGTGCACACATCATCTTTAAAAATTACATTGTAACCTTTGTTTATGAGCTACCCAATGCTCAAAAGATTACATTTCAGACTCGGAACATAATACATCAGAACAAATTTTTGCTCCCCATTTCTTGCTCGAATACTAACTCTACCTTTCCCTTTGTCAGAGATCTTAGTATCAGTCCCTCCGGTCACTTCAGACTTCACTTCTTCATCTAGATTGGAAAACATTGCTTTGTTTCCAGTCATATGATTACTACAACCTGAATCTAAGAACCAAACATTATCATTTCTATCTTGTGCTACATTACGAGGCTAATAACACATTACTTGGGTTCTTTTCTTCTTTTTGCTACATTAGCATTTTGCTTATTCTTCATGTCATTCTGCTTCTTTTTCTACATTCATTGGCATAGTGCCCATATTTCTTGTAATAATGACATTGGACATTGGATTTGTCATACCTTTGTCCATGAGCATGTTGGTGTTGGTGTCCACCTTGTTGTCGTTGCTTTTGATGTGGCTCGAATTTGACTCGTTGCTCCTTCCATGTGAATGTGAAGGGTTGTTCCTTCCACCTGCTGCCTCGCTTTTTGCCTCTTCCTCTTCCTTTCCCTTGACCTCTTCCTCTTCCCTCGAAGGAATTTGGGTCTTGAAGGCATGCTCATGAGATGAGTTTTCATCTCTCGCTCAATCTCTGTTCATGAGTTATCTAACGAGGCATGAAGTTCATCAACTATGAGCTGAGAGAGATATTTGGTCTCTTCTATGGTGGTAACAATTACATCAAACTTTGAGGGTAAGCATCTCAAAAATTTCTCCACGATTCTTATTTCTTCAAGAGTTTCTCCATGGGATCTTATCCGATTTACAATCCCAATCACATGTGTAAAAAATGTGTCTACACTATCATGACTCTTTCATGCAAAGAGTTTCAAAATATCTTCTCGACAAATCTGAAGTTTTTACGTCTTAACTTTCTGCATACCTTGATAGGCTACTTTCAGAGTTTCGCATGCCTCCTTGGATTTCTTAGTCTACTGCTATCCTCGGAAACACACTCTCATTTACAGACTTGATACAATAAGAAGAGATCTTTAGAGTCTTTCTTCCTATTATTCTTCAACAAATCCTTCTCCGCTTGAGTTAAGGAATTAAAAGCTCTGCTCATCACTTTGGTTTCGTAAAACCATCTTCTACTAATTCCCATAAGTCTTGTGATACAAACAAGGCTCTCATGGTAATGGCCCAATAATCATAGTTCTTTCCATTAAAGCTGTGGAAGTTGAACATTTCAAGACTCATTCCAGTACTTGGTCCAGTCCATTGCTTCTTAAACTGAACTCTTCACCTAAACAAACTGTTCTTTCCTTTTTCTGAAAGAACAAAATCTTTTAAACAATAAACAATCGCACTTTTATCTTTGAGAAATACACGATCTGTGACTTCAGTCGAGCTTTTCACGCTCTTTGGAGAAAACACTACAACAAGTCTTCTTCTTCTTCGACTTCTTTGAAACCTTCAAAGAGCTCGAACTAGCTTCGATACCATGTTGGAATTATTGAGGAATTCCAAACAAATAGTGGAGAGAATATAAACTCCCTCTACAACACGTAGATGTTTAAAAAATAAATTTCTCTTCTTTGAAAAGGTAACAGAGATGGCATGAAAATGCTTTCTTCAATTTGATTAAATCAGAACTTAAAAACAAAAGCTGTTACAATTTTCTTCCTCAACAGTGAGGATTCACAAAATATGATTGATCTACTACGATGCGAGTGCTTCCAAAAAACAAATCTTTGTCTCTCTCTGTATCTCTTAAGAACGCATAAACGGTGCTATATTCTTCTTACTATGTTTTCTTTTGCTCATGGGCTCTCACACAGTGATACTGACGAATACAACGTATTACAATTACAAAACTCTCTTTTTCTCTCGGGACCTTTTTCACCCTTTTTTATATAGCACGGCGGATACATAAACATATAAATAAAACCAAAATACAAAGGAAAACCTTTGCAGACATAAATTTTACAACATGGCGCAAAGTGGCAGAACAATCAAACTTGCGACGATGCGATTCATGATGGCGCATATCGCAACTTTCAAAAGCTCGATATCTTTTGGCTAGGACAAACAATGGATTTGCGATTGTGTGATCTTGCGATGGCGCGACGATTGCACATCGCAACTTCAACATTTGTGATGACACATATGGATGGGCGGTAACTTATATAATAGAATTGTGATATTTGCGATGTTGCGATGATCGCACATCGCACATCTGCAGACTTCACATCTACAAGACATTTAGCACTTCAAAAAGTGCGATTTGCGATTTTAGCGCTACGCTCAAGTGGTAAGGGACCACTTGTCCTTCCACTTCATAAGTGACTTCCACTGTTTTAATTCAATTTCATTCATTTGGTCGTTGAGGCTTTAAATGCCCGACTTGACTTGTTTTTAATGAAATCTCGCTCCTCCGTAGACAAAATCTTCATTTCTCCTCGTTTGAGTAACTTCTCCATACTTCAAAATTAATTCCTCTCGTTGCCTTACTTAGTCGTGGCCCATCAAAATTTAATTCTCCTCCATTCCTCTTTATTATACGGTGTTGTGCACTCAATCTTTCTGTCGCTGACTGTTGTCTGCTAGTACTTTGTTCTTTGTTCTTCCTGCCCAAGGCGCGGCAGGTGACTTTAATATTTCTAACATTTCTCTCTCATTTCAGAATTTCATTTTTTTTGTTGGAACTTTATAATGGGTGATTACTTTCACAACATTGACAATGAAGAATTAAAAAGAACAGAAAAAAATGAAAATAAATGTAGGTGTAAGTTTAAAAACGAGTAGAAACGCTATTATTCAATTGCAAAAAGCATATCGTCTTAAAGTAATAGTAATCCGATGGCCGTCAGTGTCCCGGATACGTGATCTAGAGCTTGAAGCCAAAGTGCCAGAAGACCAAGACAAAGAAGAGGCATTTCCAAAGGGAGCTCTTGCAATTTATAGAAGTTGAAGCCGGAGTAACGTATTACGATAGAAAAGTAATCTAATGACCATTGCCTACCCCGATTCATATCCGGAGCACAAAGCCAAAGCGAAACGGTTTCCGCCACCGATGAGCAGAAGAGTTTCCATTACCGAGGGGAGCCGACGGCATTTCAATTTAAAGAAGTTCAGAACCCCTTTTAACCGATCGATGACTTCCAAGACTACTAAAAAGCTGGAGCTGGAGACATGACAACTAGAACTAGTTCCACCATTACCAGTGTGTTGACTTCGGATGACACCTTGCAAGGGAAGGAAACTTTATTTATTCAACAACATTAAGAAAATAGTGTAAATAGAACAACGGAAAAAAAATGGGAGTATCACGGATGATATAACATCATCATCTAATCATCCTCAATCGAAGGATAAATTTCACAAATTTCACCACACCATTTTAATAAAAGTTTTACTAAAACTGAAATCTCTTATTCCTTTGTGGTACCAATTATTAAGTATCAAAAATATAAATAGAGAATGACACACCGGATATATTGACAATAGAAATGACTATTTATTATTATCGAAACTATTAAGGTAGATTTACACTTTAGAATTGATCTTTTTTATGGAAGGAACCCACTCGGTTCATTTTGGTGATGGAAAAAAAATCTAATGAATTAAGTTCAATTACATTGATCATTTACATTTAATATATAAGGAGCTCTTCATCATTATTTATAATTAAAAGAGAATTTTAATAATAACAAACTCTTAACTATTTAGTGGACCTTCTTTAGTGATGTCTCATTATGTTTATTCACTTCCAACTACAATAGTGAACCACATCTAATAGTATAGTGGATCTAGTCCACCTTACATTGAATCAACTCCATTATTCTATTTTCATTCCCTTGGGATCCTCCATGTGTACCCAATATAACCTTTCTTATGATTAAACTATAATGTTATAAGCATGGTGCTCAAAATATTGAAATGATTCGAGAACATCATAGGAAAGCTACAACAATAAAAATTGTATACATTACTATCACATTGAACACGTGGATGTACCATGCAATACCCGACATGAGAAGAACAAAAAAATAAAATGATGACTACGCCTTGCTCTTTTTCTTCTCAAATCATGTTATGCAATATATAATATAACTCGGACTTAATATGAAGTTACAAAACATTGTGGCATGCGAAGGATTACTTGAAGGTCTTTGTAGTAGTTTAGAGGTAATAATGTTCATTTAATATGTAAGAATCCATAATGGATAAATTGAAGCTCAAAAGTTCAAAACATCTTTTTGCAAGAATACACTCTAAAAGTATCTAGAGTAGATTTAAATTTTATCTCTCGGTTAGAAACATGCCTTCATATGGAGCCGACTTGTAATTCTTCTTGAATTTCTAATTCGATCATTTTTATTTGCGGAACCTTTCAGTGTTATATCATGAAATTATTGATAAATCATAAAAGGTTGCAGCAACTCTAGGCATCGAAACAATTACAAAAGTTAACCCCAAAGATTAAGTGTTATTATCTACACATTAGAAATCAAATTTAATTTGTGCATGCTACAAAGACAGGAGTTTCTCCTCACATATTAATGGATCATATTCGATAATTCCTATTATTTGAACCTTGTCATAAGTAAACCAAAGTTAAACCTTCAATCGTGAATATTTTATCACATTCGTGAAGTACATTATAACAATTGCAAAACATTTTCATTCATTCTTGGTGAAAATACGAAGTGAGAGTAAATGATTAGATCGAAGTGTACGATTGTGGCTTTCACTCATCTAAATGGAAACCATGGGAATCCAACCAAAAAGAAACGACATAAATATGAATTATCACTTTCAAACTAGGCATAGAATGAATACCATGGTCAAAGGAAAGACGAAAAGCAACTTGGACAACCAACACATGCTAACTATTAAACTAGAAAATTTCAATCTCTCCCACAAAATACCCTAAATATATTTTAGTCTTCTATATTGAAATTTTTTTTTGTCGGATAACTTATGGCTCTCCAAAAAAGAAAAAAATCTAAATGGCTAATATGATCCATCATCTAAAACCTTTCATCACTATCAATCTATGATCTAACAATCGTAAACACCAAAACTTTGGATAGCATTACTAAAATATACTAGAACATCTAGATAACATATGGAAAATATATTTGAACTTATGCTCATTGCATATTGTCGTAGTATTTTGGAATGCGACCACTAGGAGAGATGTAAAAGAGCTAGCTTCACTCATATCCTTCAAACTATAAAAACGTTCCAAAATATTATATACAAAGTGAAAGGTGCCCCTCTATATACTATTAGGAAAATCCACTGAAAATCAACCATGAGGAAAAATATCTTTAAGGTCCAATATATATCTCGAATTTTGAGTGTGTCGCTATTCGGCTAAGGAATTATAAATTTTGATTTATTATGAAATATCAAAAGTATGATTTATTTTCTTATTCCTAAAAAATATACTTGAACTTGTCCCTGATTACATATTTCTAAAATATTTCGAATATGAGAGAGCATATCTAGATGAATTGACCTTGCTCCTCTCTCTAAATTAAGGAATATGCTATAATCGAGGGAGAAGAACCATGCCAATTAATTTAGTTTACTCATATCTCGTTAGAGTCTAAAATATTATCTTAGTTTTCAACCATGTCATAATACGGAGTCCAAATCAATATGGATAAAAATTCTTAATAAATGAAAACTTTTAATGAATAAGAACACCAAATGTTTGTTTATAAATGCCTTGTTCCAAAGAGGGGAACGATTGAATCCAATTCACTTTTTAAAATAGGAATCAACGTCACTTATGTGCTAATCGTCTTCATTGTTATTGTCAAAATCAATCATCATCGAAATCATCAATATTATAACCAACAATGAATTGTGATCCATCATATTTCCTTTAACTCAATCGAGCATAAGTTCAAGCAATAAATGAAATTTCGGTGTCATGCAAATAAAAATACATGCTCTAATTATAACATTAATTATTCAGTAAACAAAAGGTTTACGAATTAAAAAATAGGAGGAATTATATCCCAAGACATCTAAACTAAAAATCATCTATGAGTTTTAAAAAGCATTAAATCATAAAGCGATGAGTGAATTTCATCCATCCTTATAACTACTCTAAACTATACTTCGTTATATCTAAATCTAGAAACGTATAAGTTTCATTCAAGAGCAATGGAACATTAAACCAAAAGAATATGTTAGAGATATATGAGTTTTGCAACTAATAAGGTCACCATATTCTTGAATTGTTTGTTTCAAGGAAGATATGTAGAAAACGTAGTTCATAGCTATGTGTTGTAGCAGACTACAACCACCTTCCACGGAGTTTATCTTGGACCTTATCAGGGAAAAAAACCCGAGGGGGGGGGGAGGGAGAGGCGATGAATCAATATTTAAAACCCATACAAATTATTCTTTTTTATTTTTCTGAATTATGTACACGACTGATCTGAAGTCAAATACCATATATACATGAATGTTATTAAGGAAACTAGTGTATGCTCTAGAACTTATAATCGAGATAAATTTTCAATTACTTGACTTAGACAGAGTGCATCATTGATTCATCGAGATATTTAGTAAGGAGCAAACTTATCCAATAAGAAAAGAGTAAATCATCACACATAAGAAACACACATGAACACTAGGATTTAAGGTGGGAATCCAATATGGGAGAAAACCACCACGGCTATCGTCTCGTCTTCAATATTTATTGTATAGAAAAATGCTTACAATTTTGTACTAGCTCGAGAATCATACTAGCATGCAGGGGAGCTCCACTATAGAAGACTGCAAAATTCACTCATTCTCCAACACCAAATGGAAGAGATATTCGACCCCCTGATCTCGTTTAATAGAACCCACTAGAAGGGAGATTGAACCCCTTGATCTGATCACCAAATATTAGTCGTAAGAAGCTTCAACTTCCTCACTAAAGGCTCCAACCCTCAACACCATTCGTGGACCATGTTTCATAAATTTTCACACTTGATCCACCTTATTTAATACATCACAAACTTCTAGACCACTTTTCATCATATAATTCATGCGAAACCCTTTAACATCATATAAGAAAAATATGAAAACCGAAATAGATTAGTATAATGAAAAACATTCATCCAATTCCTAAACACGACCACTGAACCAAACGATCACCAATCACTTGAATATTGAACCAACCATTGAAGAAAACAATCACTTAACCAATCGCCAACTCAATTCAAACATAACGGTGAGATCACCATAACGAGAACAAATAATTGAATCCATAATAATGCATCAACACACTCGAATGAATCGCAACCCCGATCATTCATAAACTAAAAAGGTATGTGCTACTTCACTTAAGGAAGCTCACGTGTATATGTGTTTTTCTATAGGACAACTTGACGTACAGATCTGAATATACTAAGCTCTAAAATTGTTACTCCGAATCAGATCACATAATTGAACATAGTAATTTAGCTTAAAAATCCCTCGAACCCTCATACGAGTTAGTAGCATAAAAAATATTTTCAACATGGAACCATTTTCAAATTCATCATTCAATGAGTTCTACTTTATACATTATCATCCAACCGAGACTAAGATGAAGAAATCATTGAAATACAACGAGATACATCGACACTAATCGATTGATCAATAGTTTATCGGTAGAAACACTTCCTTTATGCACATGTCTTTGATTAAACAAACCCACATTACGCGACTTCACCATGACCAACCTACGTACATATCTACAAATTTTGACCTAAAATTACGTGACTACATCGAAATTTAAAAAGACCTATATCATAACATTGAGAGATAAAAACATGCATCAATACTTAGATGTAGTCAATCCATAACCAAATCATACAATGGAAATTCATTTCATGTCTCGTGATTAGGATCCATCATTGTAGTCATCAATTCATTATTATTTTAGATAAACTTATCAACTATAGCCCTTACGAGGCAAATATACATCAGATAGAAGTATTCATCAAAAATAATTACACATGCACACAAATCACTTTTATCTTCACCTCCTTATATAGATTGATCCTTAGCCAATACCGTAAGCTAAAACCACGCTAGTATCGGTGGTAATCTTGGATGAGATCAAATAGTTGCTACTTGATCTAGGTGGCTCCAGAGACACACACGGGATAAACAGGCCTTGAGAAAGCTCAAAAATCAAAGTGTTTGAATTGATTTCGAACTAGGACCGAAGCATATATCTCTTCATCCTGATCATAGTGGTGTGAACAATTTGTTAAACTAAGCTAGTATGTGAAATTTAGAGCTGGTCAAAGTTTCAGGTTAACTTGGTGACTAAACAGGCTTAAGGAATGCACAATTTCACACTTTTCCGGCCACCTCAGGCTGGATTTCAGGAAAAATTGTGGGGTCGTTAATTTGACTCCTTAGGTCAAATTAACGAATTTTCAAAGGGACATAAGTTTTTATAAAGATATATATCATGGTTGTTGCAATTAAACGCTGGCGGGAAGTTCGGGTGGGTCACCTGATGCAGGCCCAACCCCCCATTAAAATGTGTTTGCTATTTAAAATTAAAACACACCCCAATAAAAAAATGAACACAGATTTGGGGGAGGCGGGATTTCATCCCCCGACCTCCCCTTAACTTATTACTTTGTTTTCCATTACACCAACTGACCGCCTTGTGAAATCTGCCTAGGATTTTATACTTAACCATCTCTTTTCAAGAGTGTGCCCAAGCCATGGAGGATAATAGCGCGAACACAGATCAAGTAAATTTTCAAGTGGAACCATGAGCATGGTGCAATGATTATGCAGGCGGAACCATGAGCCTTGAAAACTTTCAAGGGAGGTAATTTTTCTCGATGTTAGAATATAGTCAAATTTACTGTCATTTTTCACGGTTTTCCATAGGGAATGCAATGGCGAGGTTAGATTCACCTTTTGAGTTGCAAATTTCTAGTCCACCCATGGAGCAGCTACGTGGAGGAATCTAGGGGGAATCTAAAAGATTCATTTTTTCCCCAGATCTTTACTTTCTCAGAACAGTCGATTTTGCACTATTCGACGTCATGAATCTGATAGCATATTCATATTTTTCATTTGAGATTTATATTTTTCAGTCACTTTTTGAAGTGAAGTTGTAGTTGTCAGTTTTGAATGAGTGCATAGTCGATTTCACACCTTTTGACACCACGATTGTGATGGTGATTTCAGATCCAACCGCACAACAGTCCATTCTTCAGTCATCTTCAGCATGAGGTACATGATGAGTTGATTTCGTGTATTTATTTTTTCCTGAGATACTTAGTGCAGTACAGATCCATGTTGATGTATGAGTCATGGGACCTTGTCTTGTTTTGTTATTGATGTACTTTCTATCATGGAATTGTATTATATTTGTGATCCCTTGATTCCATATTGGCTGGATACTCATGTATGTTGTTTGTGATCCGTTTTATGCCATGTTGGCGGGATACTCCGTGTCACACATATGTCATTGAGATCCTGTATTTTCCATGTTGGAGGGATACTCATAGTCTTTATGTGTGAGGTATGGTTATACTGATAGGAGTCCTTTTTTTTATGCATGAGAGTGTCGTAGTGGAACATCTCGTAGAGACGTCTAGCCACTCCTGCGTGAGGGAATTTTCCCTATATGTCAGAGAAAACACATCCATGTACATATTCTTCTTACAACACTTAATGGAGTGGCCTACACCATCTTCACAATAAGGCCCAGAGATGTAGTCCCTCCTGGGAGAAGTCTATTATCAAATGACGTGTTCTTATGATTGTTTCTCCTTGACATGGCATGTTTCTCTTCTTTACACCATGCACTTGTTCATTTAAGTTCATTAACACTTTAATTAATGCAATTCTAATTTATCAACCGAATTAAAAGGCGTTGGTTTAGGGTAAGTGAAATTTACCCTGGATCACTACTATGCTTAATATTGTGCGCTAATCCCATGGTAAGTACCCTTGGTATTTATTTATCATATTTTTCCAAATGTACGTGTCTTTGCTTCTTCATATCCATGTGTGTACGCGAATTTTCTTAACTGAACCTGCATATACACTAATTTTCTTCATCAAACCTATGTACGCACACGACTTGGATTCATTGAACCTGCGTATATTTCCTGGAAATTTACCTTCATCATTCCTCTATCACTGCCTGGTATTTCTTTCTATGCCACATATGAACTAGCTTGTAGATACATCAAGTTTACATGTTCATCAAGTAGGTGTCTCTCAAAAGGAAACTCATCTACTAGGTTTCCATGAAGGACAACACATTACATCATAATGCCAAAAATACCCCACTTTGGTCTTGATGGCAACCATGTTGGTGTATGATCACCACAATTTATAGATACCTGTAAGACACATCAACTTAAGCATTATTCAATGACAAAGTTACTCTCCCCCTTTGACATCAAGGGCAAAGGGATGACCAATGCTGAAACAACGTTTCTCTTTTCTTATAGATACAAGAGCTCTATAGATCTTATCTGCACTATATTGACCATGATCCCTGTGAGCACATGCTAAATCTTCAGAAAGATTTTCATGAAGTAAATGATTCTATATCTCAAATGAGTAATGCATTTCCTCTCACCAAGGACTCATACCTACATAGATCACCCAATTAAGTGGGGTTACATATTTGACTCATACACCTAACTAAGTGGGATTACTTATTTGACACATCCACCAAACCAAGTGGGATTACATATTTGACATAACATTACAAGTCCATACATGAATGAATATAACAAGGATTACATCATTTATCTTTACATGACCTTTACATAAAATGATAGCTATGAAATTTATAACCAGGACAAAAACACCTCAATAGTGAGATATGAAGACCATGATCCGCAACCATCATATACCGAATAATATCTACACCATAAGTATTTGTCAGCAATACCATGAATATATTTCAATATCATCAACCTATGACCAAGTCTACAGTACAACATCATAATATATTTTCATAGATATCATCTATCAACTCAATGTCTTGACTTCATTAAAGACAACTTTCCTTTTTACCTTTGTAGGAATAACCCAAAACTATGTTCATCCAAGAAACATATGTGGAACCAACTATATCACCATGAAATAAGATAGAGCAGTAAAGCATCATATCATATTGCATGAGTAACACCATAGACATGCATCAACAACATATGTGAGAACCAAACAGTAAGAAAATACAATGTATCCATGACTCCAAGTATCATCCAACAGTTCTAAAATAAGCATATCAATAACCATGTCTTCATGATATTTGTAGCAACATCATATTCTCGCCCCAATACTTAAGAAGAGTTATCATACCAGAACCACTTCATCAATAGTCAATATGTATCAACCAATTGTCCCTGTGATCTCTTATCACAAAGGTCTTCATGTTTTAGATGCATTCCATCTGTATAGTCACGATGTAACATATGTAGGAATCGAGCACAATAGGCATCATTCACCATAATATTCATCAACAAAAATATCTTCATGTTCTTTCCTCATATCTGAAACATTAGTCATGCATCAACTCCATGTGCGCAGATAAATATAATCTTCTAAAAAATATGATTAGGTCTCATCCACAATTTCATCATAAGTAATCCATGGATCATGAAAATAGTATAACATCATTCGAACTACTACATGATCATCACAAGTATTAATTACTAAGAAAACATAATGCCAGCAATCCATCATTAGCAATAAGGCCAATGCTCCCCTTAAAGTTGTGTTAACTATTCACTGTCAAGTCTGACCACATGAACACATTCATGAAAGCATCATATAATCATTAATGTAAAAATCATAACTCAATACCACATCAATAGACTGTAGCTGTCAACATATGACCAATAAAATAAAGTCATAACTGTCAATAGCATGTAAGAGACTAATCTTGAGTCTGTCGCACTTTTTTTCTGTCAGAGAAGAAAAACATACGTGGTTGTATGTAAAGGAATTCACATATATACACGACTATAGTTCATGTAACCCACGTACAGAAAGTGGAATACTAAAAATTTCACAGCTTCAGCTCCCCCTGAGCTTGTACAATCTATACCTGTCTTCTGCTAACACATCAGATCCACTGTCAGAAATAAAAGAAAAATAAAACTAACGAACCAATCTTCATATATTGCAGTTACTGATAAAAATATTCTTTCAATAATGATGGACTGCAATGAGCACTATCTTCGTTCAGTCTGAGTCTGAATCCTCCTTATATCTGTGAAAGGTTAGATCTTTAATCACGTATAATTTATCAGTGTTTATCTATCTCGTTGCTATGACCTTTCCAGTTTCTTCATCCATGACATTTCATTTGGTTGTTGTGAACTCAATTACATTACCCTTATCTACCATTTGACCTACACTCAATATGTTTTGTTTTAGGCCTTGAACTAATAAAGTATCAATTGCCTTTCTATTTTTGTTAATTATGGATCTACCTTCTCCCAAATTTTTTTCTCAAGCATCACTTGAAAGAATAACCTTACCATATTGATTTTTATTGAGAGACTCCATCTTACTCTTATCACCAGTCATGTGATGAGAACATCCGATGTTGATTTACCATTCATCCTTATTTTGAAAAGCACATAGAGCAAGACCGCATATATCTCTTCTTCTTTCTTCTTGTTAACAGGAACATTGGTGGATCCATCTTTATTCAGTCTTATGATATCATATGTTTGTCTTCCATTTTGTCTTTGGTGATTCATTTATCTTTTCCTGCATTATTTTTCTACATGCCCAAGCTTGTTATAATAATAACATCTTATGGGACCAGAAAAGCGAGCAGAGGAGTCATAATATGATTATCACATGCAATCAATAGCTTTATGACCATTCTTTTTGCACAAAAAACAATATCCATTAAAGAAACATGACTACCTTGTAGGTGATGGTCTATCTATGTAGTGTCTATTTGTGTGCAGCCGAAACGATTTTCTTCTGCAATTAGCAGCAACATGTCCATAATTATGACATATAAAGCATTCAACATTATTCATCTAAGCAGAGAATCGAAAGAATACTTCTATAGCTAGGTGTGAATGGTTTCCTTTGAGGATTCATGATCCTTCATTGTTTATCAGGTTGAATTTTTGTCTCTTTAAATAATTCAGGCTTTTCATTGATATCCTTTGAATCTTTAGCACTAGCTTGTGAACTAGATTCTTCTTTAATAGTTTCATTAAAATGAAGAGAAAATTTAATAGAAGGAGACCTTTAACTAAGAATATTATCTAGAATCTTAGTACTATCTTGAAATCTCAAATGTTTATCTGTTTCTTATAATTTAAATTTTAAAATTTTTACCTCAAACTCCATTTTTTGGAACTACTTCTTCATACCTTCTTTGACCTATATTCCTTCTTCTACTTTCTCTTTTAATGTGAGAAACTCTTCTTTCATCCAATTTTCTTGTTCTTCAAATGTTTGAAGTATTTCTTCATTCCTCTAGTTTGATTTTTCAAGATTTGATTTGAGAGAGATGATTTATGCTTGAAGTCCTTCACTGTGATTGGTTACATCATTTTTAAGCCTTTGACATTGGTATATATTTTCTTTATTCATCTTCTCAATTGAGTTTCTTTCCTATAATTTATTATTCAATCTAGTAATAAAATCTTTATAGATACTTTCTCTTTCATTAAATAAAATTTTCTGACCTTAGATTTCATTTTTGAGCTTTGAAAATTTTTCTTCTAGATCCATAACATTACTTTCACTTTCATATTCATTATATTCAGTATTGCATGAACAAGGAAGTGGATCACACGAGAAACAATCAATACTTGTTTTATCTTCTTCATTTATTATTGCACATTTTTTCTAAGTTATATAATTCTTTTGATTTCTTCCCATTCTGAAGGATCTCCTTCAAGCGATCAAACTTCTTCTGAAGGAATTTCTCTGATATCAATTGTTGGAAAAAATATGGATAGGGGTGGGCCGTGAATCAGTATTTAAAACTCACACAAATTATTCTTTTTCTTTTTTTAATTTTGTATGCGACTTGACTGAAGTAAAATAGCATATGTACGCATCTTTTATTAATGAATATATCATATGCTTTGTAAAATAATAATTGAGATCAATATTCAATTACTTGACTTAGAATAGTGCATCACTGATTCACGAGACATTTATTAAGCAATAAACGTGTGTAGTAAGAACAGAGTAAATAATCACACATAATAAACACACATGAACACATGGATTTAAGTAGGAAACGCAATGTGGGATAAAAACACCATTGTTGTCAAATCTGTCTTCAATATTTTTATGTAGAAAACTACTTACAATTTTTTATTGGCACAGACTCATACCAACATGCAGGCACCCACTTGTAGAAGGTTGCAAACGTCACTCGTTCTCGAGCACCCAATTGGAAGGGAGAGCCAACCCCCTGATCTTGTTACCACCACCCAATATAAGGGAGCTTCAACCCCCTAATATGATCACCAGCTATCACTGACAGGAAGCTTCAACTTCCTCACTGAAGGCTCCAGCCCTGGATATCATCTATGGACCACGTTCCATAATTTTGCACACTGGATCCACCTTCTTTAATACATCACAACTTGTAGACCACATTTCATCACATAATTTATGTTGGAAACTTTAACATCATATAGGACAAATATCAAAAATAAAACTGATTATTGTACCCAAAAAATTCATCCAATTCCTGAAAACAAAGGTTGAACCAAACAATCACCAATCACTTGAATAATAAACTTACTGAAGAAAACAATCACTTAACCAATCACCAACTCAATTCAAAGATAACAATGAGATCATTGTAACAGGAACACATAACTGAATTCATAATATTGTATCAACACTGAATCAACTGCAACCTTGATCATTCATAAACCAAAAGGTATATGCTACTTCACTTAAGGCAACCTGCGTGTATACACATTTTTCTATAGGGAAAATTGTTTACATATATCGACATACTATGTTCTAAAATTGTTACTTTGAATTTGTCACATAATTGAACAATGTCATTTATCTTAAAAATCTCTGAACCTTCTTACCATTAGCAACATCAAAAATATTTTCAACATGCAACCAATTTCAACTTCATCATTCAATTAGTCCTACTTCAGACATTATCACTCAACACGAATCAACATCAAGACTTCATTGACAGACAACAGATATACATTAGCACTAACTTAATTGATTAATAATTTATAAGAAAAACCCCTTCCTTTCTGTATGCGTCTTCGATGAAATAAACCTACCTTTATATGTGACTTCACCGAGACTAACAAGCATAACGATCTACAAATTTTGACCTAAAATTGTGCAACTCATCAAAACTTCAGAAAGACCCAGATAATTACATTCAAAGATTAAAATATCCATCAATACTTAGATCTATTCAATCCATGTGCAAATGATACAATGGAAATCCATTTCAGGTCTCAGGATCTTGACCCATCACTGTATACATTGGTGCATTATTATTTCAGATCAGCTTGTCAACTATAGCCCTTACAATGCAAATATACCTCATATTGAATTATTCATCAGATAACCTTTTACATGTACACATAAAACTTTGATCTTCACCCCCTTATATATGTTGAGCCTTAGCAAATACCCTGAGCCAAAACCACACTAGTGTCAGTGGTAAAATTGGACGAGATCAAATAGTTGTGACTGCAATTAATATTGTGGGCTAAAACCATGGTAAGGACCTTTGGTATTTATTTATCATAGTGCATATAATGTACGTGCATTTGACTCTTCATATCCACGTGTGTACATGAATTTCCTTAACTGAACCTGAGTATACAGTACTTCGCTTCATCAAACCTGTATACATACATGACTTGGCTTCATTGAACCTGTGTATATTTCTTGAAATATTACCTTCATCATTCCTTTTTCACTGACTGGTATTTCTTTCTTTGTCACATCTAAAATGGCCTTTAGATACATCAAGTTTACATCTTCATCAAGTAGGTTTCTCTCAAAATGTAACTCATCGATTAGGTTGCCATCAAGGACAACACATTACATCATAATGCGAATAGTATTTTTGTTAAGTATTCATGATTTGATGAAGAATTATTCTTTTCATATGTTCTTATGTTTGTTTTTTTCATACTTATCCAATATTTTGAATCCCAAGCTAACCTTCTAACTTAGCCTTACATCAGTTTTGGGGTTGCCTCCAGAAACTACGCAATCAATGAGGGAAAGCCATCCTTAATGTTTGGAATTATGAAATCCAAACTGGAAGCTCTTCCTTGAGCTTGATAAATTCTCATTATTGGATGGAAACCCTACACTAAGCTTAGAAACTATGCAATCCATCCCTTGAGTTAAGAAAATGCATAATGCACTGAGCTAGAAAGTTTCCCAATTCCCCAAAATTGTGTAATATTCCCCGACAGTGTGCATGGAAAGCTCATGAAAATTATGAAAAGTAAAAAGCATACCTATAAAATAGTGATACATTAATAGTTTCTCGAAGGTGTCACAATTTTTATTTTTAGAAATTTATACCAAGTGTCTCTTTTTCCTTGATTTTAGGAATACACATCATAAACCCATATTATGTGGAATATATGACTGTGGATAGAAGTATCTTCCCCAGATTGGGTGGCCTAGCCTAGAACAAAATAGAGACAAAGAAGTTGTTGTTTCCCTTAAATTAAATAGATAATGGGATGAATCGTACCTATAATCTAACATATGCTTTGTCCTGCTCTTGGCTTGAATGCTCCAATCCTAGCCGTCATCGTTATAATTATAACTTGCACAACCAAACAATACTAGCCAAAGATTTATGACATCTATGTAGCATAATATAATTACTTCATTCAATGGATCAACATGGAATCAAAATACATGAAATCATGACATCATATATAGAAAAAAATAACCCTTTCCATTAATAGAAATGGTGCGAGGTACAAAAAAACATAGGTGTTGATATTCTATAATAGCTCCTCCAAGTTGATTTGTCCTTCTTTGCCACATAGTGCGCCTCCAATCACACTAATCCATGGAATAATGAATCTTCATAGCAGAAGAATGAGGGTAGAATCTATTTCCAAAAGCCAACCTCTAGCTTGTCCATGAACACAAATATATAGAAGAGGGTGGTAATTTGGGAGTTCATACCCATTTACCAATATAGGCTTGAGATCCACTCTTGATGGGAGGATGGGATCAAATGATAAGGGAAAAAAACTCCAAGGTAGCATAGGATAGGATTCAATATTTTTATCTTAGGTAAATATTTGTAACAAATCTTAAAATATTCTGGAAGAAGAGGCCAATGATGTAAAATTGTCTTCAAGAGAGAGGAAACTTTCCATTGATGTATGCAAGCACCAAGTTACCCAAAGGTTGTTTCTAAGTCAAATTCTTGGATAATGAGTTGATGTCGGAAGGAAACAACCCATCACAGGAGGGCCTTGGTCTATCCCCCATCAACGACACGAAACAATTATCATGATTAGGGACATAAAAAATGATTATACAAAAATAGATCAGGGATTTGATACATGGAATGAAAGCTTAAGAGTATTATAGTAGATATTGAATGAATGACTTCTCTTGAACACAACATGAATACTAAATGGAATTGGCAGCATTCACCCAAAACGAAAAATGGAGGCTTTGAAATGGTATGATGAACCAAAATAAAAGCATATTACCCACCCCAACACCCATGAAGATGAAGTGGGAGAGTGTTGTGTTCAAGAGCTCCTCGCTATCATTAACTAATGGAGTACCCTCTTTTACCAAATTCCTCAACCATACTGGCGAGTACCTCTTTATTTTTTAACAATATTTAGGATGATAGCATATGTTTGATCTATAAGTTCATCCTTCAGACGAATCCCTCCAATAATTCTTAGCAAACCCTAAGAATGAGTCATTCGGCTTTGTCATGTTTGACAAGCTCGTCGTTTATTGATGTTTTAATGAGTCCAGTGAAGGTAAAAATAGACATATTTTTCATGTTTAGAGAGTTTGGAAAACAAGTGAAAAATAAAACACTAGATGTTCCTTTTCGTAGATAGTCACCTCAGTCAAAAAAATAAGAAAATAATAACTTAGAGAGCCTCTTAGCCATGTTCAACTAATGTATTCTTTTTTCATGTTCGACTAATGTATTCTTTTTTAATAAATAGTCTATCACATTCCTGAAAAGGGTTAAACTTATAACGAGTAGATGTATTTTCATTTATTTTAATGAGTTCGAAAATATAATTTCTCGACCATATTTTTATATTTTGGGAGCCTAAAAAGAGATAAAAGAGTATTGCAAGGGGTTCATTTTTCTTGAATTTATGGAGCCCAAAAAAGTGATAAAAGTATACTTGGCTAAAATGATCCGTAAAAGCATGAAAAAATGCATTAAAATACTATCAAGCTGCTCAAAGCACCATAAAAAGGATGAAACATACTTGTTTCATGATAAAATATGAGTGATTACTAGGTGAAAAAATTAAATACAATAAAATAACGAAGAAAAAACCATAAGTAATGAAAATCTCTATTCATTTTTACCATTTGACATCTACCTTAAGGAGTGAGAGCTTTGAGCCCTTTTCTCCCTCGATATTCTATGTTTGATTGTGGCTAATCCGGTGGATCATTTCAAGCATTGTCAATTCTAGGTAGGAGCTAATACCTTTATCTTTCAATAGGTAAAAACAAGAAAATTCATGCGACACCTGTAAAAAGTGAATGAAGAAGCAAAAAAATACTTTTATAGGAAAATATAATTTAACACACTAGCAACCATGAAAATAAAAAATAAAAACAATATTCATAGAGGCAAAATGAAAAAATGCGAAAGAAAAAATCACAAAAGATGACAAAAGAAAAACTCATCTGGAAAAGCACCACAAAATCCAAAAAAGGCTTCTTTATCTACTCAAAAATGCTAGAGAGTCGATATCTAATATGAAAATGAGTTATAGGGGCATCCATTATATCTAGGTTGATTATGATTTATGATGTGCATGTCTAAAATCAAGGAAAAAATGACACTTGTAGGAAAGTCTAAAACTAGAAACTCCGTCATCCTTTGAGAAGCTAATAATGAATCCATATTTTCTAGGGATGTTTTTTCTTATTTATTTTTTTCCTTTTTGGGAAAATTACCATGCACACTACTCAGAAATATGGCATAGTTACCAAGAACTGGGAAACTTATTAGCTTAGTGCATTACGTAGTTTTTGAGCTTAACGTTGGGTTTCCATCCATAAATGTGTAGTTCAAAAGCTCAAGGCTAAGGTTCCACTGTTTTTTGTGTAGTTTCCATCATTAATATAGACTTTCCCTCCTAGACTAGGAAGTTTTAGGAGGCAAGCCCAATAATGATGCAAGGTTAAGGAAAAGGGCTACTTTTGACTTAAAAGTTTTAGATCGGGATAAAAACAAGAAAAAAAAAAGCATAACATAAAAATACAAGTCTTGATCACATCATTAATACTTGAGGACAGTGAAATAGTCTCTCTTGTGGATAGAAGGGACGCTCTAAAATCAAAGAATGGGAAAATTCTTGGAGGGTTGTTGTAATAGCTACAAAAAATTTCTGATGACATATGTAAAATTTGACGTATCTTTTATTACCTACGTGATGATCGATTTAATGTAGAGCCATTTGTTGATACCCATCAACAATGGTTCTTTGGGACTCTTTTTAGCATGAAAAGGCCTTAAGAAAATATTCCCCTTGTCACCTCTCTTATTTCTTCCAGTGATTGAGGGGCTTAATGGATTATTAATTAAGGAAAAGAGAATATGGACCTTCAAAGGAGTTCAAGTCTGGATGGATTTAAATCTCTTTCATTCTTTCTCTATAGATGATATATTATTATCTTTTGATTGTATTATACCTTACCTAACCAAGATATGTAATATTTTTAATTTGTATTGTGATGCAACGAGAATGTTAGTTTTTTCTCAAACTCTTTCTCTTTATGAGGGTGGGTTTAGAAAATGGGCTAAAATATATAAGAGTTATACAAGCATCCAAATAATTATTTGAAACAAGATTGAAATTATCTTCTACATAAATGATAAAAACAACCAATATGTTGGAGTTACAAATTCTTGCTATTGAAAGGATGACCTCTTTTAGTTAAACATTTTCTCAAATAAATTATTGTATACTAGATGGCTATGTCATGGATTTCAAAATGGATTCTTGAAAATATTGTAAAGACAAGTTTTTTGTTTTGATGTTGATCATCAAGTGAAGAAAAGGTGATTCCATTTATATGATGGAAGAAACTAGTTGTATGAAAGTTGTTTGATGAATTTGGTGTAAGAACATTTTCCTTTTCTGGAAATATTTGGAAACTAAGAGTGTTTGGAGGTTTATTCTAGGTGAAATTTTTTGTCAAGTGGTGATTTAAAAACATATTTTCCAAGAAATATTTGAAGAGTGTACAAGGGGGATGATGAATCTAAGCATAATATTTTAGCGAAATGGAAGATAATTGTTAAGGATGTTCCTTTGGTATCTGGTGTCCTAGCTTGTATGGTAGTCAAGGGGAATCTAGTTTAAATTTGGGGGAAGACATGGATTGGGAGTGGAGGAGAGTACATATTACAAAAAAATATTTAATGACTAGGAGGCAAAGTGTTTTTCAATGTTTCCCACATTTTATATCCACTTACAACTTTGATATTTTTTATAAAAAAACTAGGAATCGTAAGCAACGAAGAAAACCTATAGAATGGTTTTATATCATATTAAAAATGATTCATGTTCAAATCATAAAACAATACGAAAATATAATATGTTAGTTTCTCCTCCTTGCGTTTACATGCCTAAGATTGGATATATGTTTTTAAGTATAAAGGAGGAAATAAAATGACTTCAATGGTGGTGTTGTTGTTTTTTTATGTTGAAATTCCTATGTACGTAAAATATATGCATGTGGAATTTAGTTATGAAAAATTTATTAAAAATTATATAAGAAGAATTGTGAAGGGCTTAGAAGATGTTCCCGTTGCAAAGTCAATGAGGAGACAAATAGTCATTTGATCATGGATTTCAACTATTTAAAATAACCTTATTCATATGTGAGCACTCTAATAGGGTTGAAAAATGTTGAGAAATTGGATTTTATTTAAGTAAGCTCGATGAATTGGCAAGGAATGAAAAAAAAAAAAATTAAGGTTCATGAATTAAGAGTCGCCTAGGAAATGGTTAGCTAAGTCCCTTTCAATTTTTGAAGAAAAATAGATTGTTGAGAAGTGTAGGAAGAAAGTATCAATTTGACTTTGCCTTGGTAAAATTGAGAAAATTAAAATTTCCACATCGACAAGCAACTTGGAGGTAGTTAAATGAGGTATAATGCATCTTGTCACTCAACGAGCTCATAAAATTTGAGTTATAGGGCTTGAATATCATTTATGCACGTGCGATTACTAATTTGTAGCAATCCCGTTCAGTTAATTCCATTTGTATTACATTAAACTAGTTCTAACTGTTGATAAAACTAGTTGGATGTCACTTTTTCAGTGGGACAATAGTCTAACTCAATGATAATCGAGTAAAGTGATAAAGCAACCAAAAATAATTAGTGCATGGAGATAATTCAGGTTCCTGAGTTGTGGTGGAGATTCCGGGGTAGTGTAACATCATTTGTAGACTATTATTGAGTTTACAAGTGTTGCATTTAGTCATAGACCAAAACTTTCTAATTGCACAATCAGTTGGAGGAAAATTTCTAAAAAATAATGGACTAATTCCTCATGATTTTTACAAGGAAATAGGAGCTCAAGCAGAGGTAGAATTTTAGTAAGTTTGCATCAGAGCTTCTCATTCAGCGGAGAAAAAGGCTATTCACTTACTAGTTGAGCTCATAGCGAGAAATAAATTATAACACATTCTCTACTCATCTGATTAATGCCAGAAGTATTAAGGAGTTTTACCATTTTGTTTCCCATAGATAAATCTGTGTACTTTCGTACGTGATTGATGGATGTTTGTAAATGTTGTTCTAAATTGTGAATTAATTTCCATAGAGTAGTAGATTAGAATTGTGTCTCATGATTAAATGAAATTTCTTAAGAATTTGCAATTCTATCACCATATTTCAACATGGTATCAGAGAAATATTCACATTAGAACAATAATTTTGAATTTTTTCCTCACGAGGTTCGAATTTGCTGCTTCGTTGTAGCGGTATTTCTTTATAGTTGGGAGAATGACCTTCAACAAACTAAGATTAGATTATACCTGGGAAGGAAACTCAAATTTCATTTCCTAGAGGGATCTCATGGAGGTAGTGCTTGATGAAAATGTATTGCTAGAATTTGTCAAGACATACATTCCACAACCATGATCAGATGATTCCCACAACCTAGACCAATGGAAGAAATATTGAGCCAAGGTGAGGAGAATAATCTTGGAGGGTGTGCATGGCCACATTGTCTCAAATATCCATGGAAAAGAAACTCCCTTTGTAATGTGGAAGGTGCTCACAGAGATATTCAAGAATATTAGTGACCATAAAAAGCTAGCCCTTAAAGACAAACTTCGAAACATCAATATGCAGAAGAATGATATTATTATGGAGTATGTCACTAGGTTTAAACAAGTTCGGGATGAGCTAGAAGGGGTTGGTGTGAATGTTGCAGAAGGTGATGTGGTGAGCCTAACTCTTTTAGGCATTTCAAAAATTTTGCATAGCTACCAGGACTAAGTGAACAGGACGGAGAAATTATCGAATTAGGAATGCTTATGGTCCAATTTGATACAATAAGAAGTCAAACAAAATACCAGTGATGTAATTCCATCCAAGGGAGAGGATGAGGAAAATTTTTCATTAGTTTGAAATGGAGAGAAGGGAAAAGGGCAGAAATATCAAACCAAACTAGAATCAAGCCAAGGGGGCAAGAAGAAATAATTTTACAAAATAAAATTGTTCAATTGTTATGAATTTGGGCACTATGCAAAAAAGTTTCCACACAAACAATATAGCAAGAAGAACTCAGGAGGAGCAACAAATGAAGCATTAGCTTCATTGTTCGAGGTAAATTTTACCCTTAATGCCTACATGACCAACACTATGATGGGGAATGTGTGGTACTTGGACTCAAGTACCTCGTTACACATGATAGGGTGTAGAGAGTTTTTCAATGACCTCGAGGAGAAATATCTTCAAATGCATGTTGATCTTGTGGATGACGAAAGGTACAATGCTACTGGGATTGGTAAAATAATAATTCAAAGTGATTCATGATCCCCTCTTTGCCTCAAATATTTTGTGTTTTTTCTAGGCTTAAAGAAGAACCTCATACCTATATTATTTTTGGAAGAGTATAGCTATGATGTAATCTTATGTTAAGGTAAATCCTTTTCTAGGCGCATAGCTATTGGAAACGTGAAGAAATTCACGGTACATGTGAAGAAGTTTTATAAGCTTGATGTAGAATATTCTGATGCATTAAAAATTAAGGCAAAGAAAGTGTAGAGTCACGATGTCAGTGAGATCTGACATAGGATATTGGGCCATTTACATCATCGCGCCTTCAAAAGTATGCAAAAAACAAACATTTTCATCCCTAAAGGATCACTTGAGAAACATGATCAACACAAGGGTTGTACCTTGCAGAAGTATGTGAAATCCACATTCGATGATCGAGACAGCAAAGAAAATGTAGTCTTGGAGAGAGCCCACTTTTGTATTTGTGGAACCTTCTCAACAACCTCCACTACTAGACATAGGTACTATGTTATTTTTATTGATGATTTATGAAGTAAGTGTTGTATCTTTTTTATGTGGAAGAAGGTTGATAGATTATCAAATTTTATAGAATACAAGGCACTGGTTGAGAAAGATACCAATAAGAAGGAGAATTCTCTGAGGAGAAAAATTGAGGTTATTATGTTTTTAATTACTTCAAGGATTTGTGTGTAAAAGAAGGCATTCAAAGAGATTTCACAACACCCCACAACCGAAAAAAAATGGGCTAGCTAAGAGGAACAATTGGATCATTGTGGGAGTTGTGAGAGCTATGCTACATGACCAAGACCTTCCACTGCATTTGTGGGTAGAGGCATGTAACACAATAGTATATTTGCAGAACTGGAATAATCATCAGATTATTGCTATGATTACACAAGAGGATGATTTCTCAAGGATAAATTCAAATGTACCTCTTTTCCAGATTTTTATAGCCTTTATTTACTTCCATGTCTCGAAATATTCTAGGAAGAAAAATGAGCCAAAAGAAGAGTTGGGAATTTTTGTGGGTTAAAATGAAACTCCACACAACTACTGGGTGTAATTACCTTCCCTCATAATAATAGTTGTGCGAGGGTATGTAAATTTTTGATAAGGAGAAAGAAATGAGATGCTCTCTTGAGAGGGACCTTGAGTTGCAACCAAAAGAGGAGATTTTAGCTTCAAAGGAGGATCCTCAGAAAGTTGTCTAGAAATCACACATGGAGGATTAGAGGGGAGGCATAGTGGATACATACACTCGAGTAGAACCATCTAGATAATGTAGAAAGAGAAACAGGGAAGTTGATACATTGGTGTAGGATGCGAGGGAGAATGTGGGATCCCCTTCAGATTTGCAAAGGAAAATGAGGTCACCTGATAGGTACAATAGCTACATGAATCTAATTACTAGGCTTCTAGAGACTAGGGCATCCTCTTTTGAGGAAGCACATTTCCAACCAATTTGTTTTGATGCAATGGTGGAATAATATGAATCCATCGTCAAGAAGAGTGTTTGGGAAGTGGTCCAGAGAATGAAAAATAAATAAATTGTGTGTTTGAGAGAGATATTAAAGCTTAAACATGTATTTGATGAAATAATATAGAAGAATAAGGATTCTCTCAAGTTGAAAGAGTTAACTATGAGGAAATTTTTTCTCCCGTACCAATGTATTCATCCATTAAATCAATTATTGGATTTGTTGTTCAGATGGGGTGGAAGATCCATGAGATGGATGTTAAAAATAAAATTTCTCGATGGTGTTATTGAGGAGGAAGTGTACATAGAGAAACCAATGGGTTTTGAGACATTTGATTGGGAGTCTCATGTGTCCAGGCTTATGCAAGAATTATATGGTCTCAAACAGGAACCCTGAGCTTGGTACACTAAGATCGACAATTATCTCACTCAATTTGGCTTCACCAAAATTGAAATGGATGTGAACCTCTATCACATTTTGGTAGAAGGTAAATTTCTTACCATTTTTTTCTATGTTGATTGTTTAATATTGACATGTGTTGAGCAGTTGATAAGCTCTTGCAAGGGCCTTGCAAGGGAATTTGAGATGAAATACATGGGTGTCAGCCTCTACTTCCTTGGGATAGAAAAATGGAAAGGTGATGGGAAATTTATTGTGTCTCAAGGAAATTATCCCACCGAGATATCACAGATGTTTCACATGAAATGTTATAAGCCCATGGAGACACCTCTAATGACCAATTGGAGGAAGGAGAATTTCAGTTCATGTGAAGAGGTTGATGCTACCATTTACCGACAACTAGTGGATTCATTGGTGTATCGTGTGAACACAATGATATATGTGCTATGAATTCAATAGATTGAGCAAGGCTATGGTTAGGCTGACTAAATTTTATTGGAAGGAATCAAATCATCTCTTACGATACCTCAAAGGCACTACCTAGTATGGATTATGGTACATACAGACACAAGATGTGAAGCTATGTGGATTCACAAAAGTAGATTAGGCAGGGAGTCCATCTGACCGAAAGAGTACATCAGGTGGAATGTTTAATATTGGGTACGCAACAATTTCCTGGTACAATAGGAAGTTGAGGTATGTGGTGCTCTAATCGGAATAAGCTAAATACATGGAAACAAATCAAGAAACATGTGAGGCAATCGAGATGAGAAAGATACCTGGTGGAATATTTCATGAGGATATGGATGCAACAGTGATACTTAAAATAACCAGTGTTGCATTTTTTGAGAATCCAGTATTTCACGATCGATCCAAGGATATAGATATATGGTATCATCATTTATGAAACTTTGTACAGAGGATGAAAATGTTTCTACAATACATTCTCACATAGGAAAAAGATGTTGACATCTTAAAAAATGATTTTTCAAGAGTGAAGTACGAATTCCACAGGTACAGGATAGGGGTGGTTGAAAATCCCTTTTTTCCTAAGAGAGAGTGTTGAGAAGTGTAGCAATAATGTTTCAATTTGACTTTAGCTTGGTGAAATTGAGAAATTTCGAATTTCCACATCAACAAATAGCTTGGAGTTAGTTAAAAAACGTGACATGGATCTTGCTACTCAGTGAACTCGGTAAATTTGAGTTTGAAGGCTTGGAGTTCAATTATGCATGTGTGATTGCTAATTTGTAGTAATACAGTTCAGTTATTTCTAGTTTTATTTAGTTAAATGAATCAAGCAAAATGTGAGGCGATCCAAATGAGAAATATACTTGTGGGACTATTTCGTGAGGATACGGATCCAAGGGTGATGTTTTTTAATAATCAGTTTTGCATTGTTTGAGAATCTAGTATTTCATGATTTTTCCAAGGATACAGATATATGGTATCATCATTTACGAAACTTTATGTAGAGGATGACAATGTTTCTACAATACATTCTCACATAGGAACAAGATGTCGAATTCTTGAAAAAAGTTTTTTCAAAAGGGAAGTATGAATTCCACAGGTACAGGTTAGGGGTGGTTGAAAATCTGTTTTTGCTAAGAGAGAGTGTTGAGAAGTGTAGCAATAAAGTCTCAATTTTACTTTGGCTTGGTGAAATTGATAAATTTCAAATTTCCACATCAGTAGACAACTTGGAGGTAGTTAAAAAAGGTGGCATGGCTCTTGTCACTCAATTAACTCGATAAATTTGAGTTAGAGGTCTTGGAGTTTAGTTATGCATGTGTGATTGCTAATTTGTGGCAATCTAGTTCAATTTTCTCTAGTTGTATTTAGTTAAACAAATCAAGAAACATGTGAGGAATTCCAGATGATAAAGATACTTGTGGGACTATTTTGTGAGAATACAGATCCAACGATGATATTTTTTAACATTCAGAGTTGCATTGTTTGAGAATCCAGTATTTCACGATCAATCCAAGGATATAGATATATGGTATCATCATTTACGAAACTTTGTGCAGAGGATGACAATGTTTCTACAATAGATTCTCACATAGGAACAAGACGTTGACATCTTGAATAAGGATTTTTCAAGAGGGAATTACGAATTCCACAAGTGTGAGATAGGGGTGGTTTGAAGTCATTTTTTTTATAAGAGAGAGTGTTGAGAAGTGTAGCAAGAGAGTGTCAATTTGACTTTGGCTTGGTGAAATTGAGAAATTTTGAATTTCCACATCAGCATACAACTTGGAGGTATTTAACAAAGGTGACATGGCTCTTGTCACTCAGTTAACTCAGTAAATTTGAGTTAGAGGGCTTGGAGTTCAGTTATCCATGTGTGATTGCTAATCTGTAGAAATCCAGTTCAGTTATTTCTAATTGTGTTTAGTTAAACTAGTTATAACAATTGATAGAACTATTTGGAGGTGAGTTGTGCAGTGGGAAAATAGTCCAATTGATTGATCATTTATTTAGTTGATAAATCAACCAAAAATATCTAGTGCATGCAAATAATTAAATTTCGCCAACTGTGGTGGAGATACCAAGGCATTGTAACATCAGTTGTAGGCTAGTCTTGGGTGTACAGGTGTTGCATGCAGTTGAAGATCCAACCTTTGGAATGGTGCAATCAATTGGAGAAAAATTCCTAAATAATAGGGGCATAGTTCCTCGATATTTTTACAAGGGAATATAGGCTCAATTAGAGGTAAAAATTGACTAAATCTGGGTTATAGCTCCTCATTGGGCAGAGAGGAAGGTTATTCACTTTCAAGTTGAGCTCAAAGCGAGCAAGAAATTGTAATAAATTCTCTATTCATCTAATTAATGCAAACATACTTAAGGGGTTTTTACTAGTTGATTTCCCCTTGATAAATTTGTGTACTTGTGTATGTTATTGATTCATGTTTGTGAATGTGGTTCTAAATTGTGAATTAATTTCCACAGAGAAGTAGAGTAGAATTGTGTCTCTTGATTTGGATTAATTTCTTGAGTTGTTGCAATTCTATAATCATATTTCTACATGCATTCCTCATATAAAGTTTGTAGCTAAAGGACTTATCATATTTAGTTTTTTCACATAACATAATGAGGACAAATTAGTCAAAAAAGTAGAGAAGAACATAACTTTAACGGTGGTGGCACGATATTTGGAACCTAAAATATATTTGTAAAAAAAATCCATGTATAAAGTGGTTATTGATAAAAAAAGTATTAAATTGGGATAGATTAAAAATGTTGAATTGGGAAGGATATCAAAAGACAACTCATTAAAAACTAGATTAGAAAAAATGGGAATTTGATCATGGATTGTGACTATTCAAAATAGGTGTGGCTAGAAGTGGAGGCTCTAATAAGATTGATAAATATATTAATAGGGGATTTTGTTGGAGTTGGTTTGAGGAATTGGATAGTGAATCCACAAACAAAGGATTTTAAGGAATTTCCCTTAATAGTGATGTAAGAAATATGTTTTTCCAGTCACATTTTAAATTTTCAAGAAAAATGCATTCTTCCATTAACATTTGTAGTTGGAAATGGAATAGCGGTTCATTTACCATAGGATATACAAGATAACCCACTAAAGGATGTGGCTATAAACTGAATTGGTAAGAGATTTTCCATGGATTTTCCAAATACGACTTCCCAAGGGGATTTTATTGTATGTAGATGGGGAATATATTATTCTTAATTATTGTAACTTTATGATAGGATTATGGGAGAGATAAAAAAAATTATGTAAAATTAATGGAACTAAAGCTAATATATTTCATATGTACAAAAAAAAGAAGAACAAACGTGTTAAAATATATCAAGAACAAACATGTTAAAATATATCTCTAGATTTTGCATGGGAGGAGGTCAAAGGTTTGAGCCTATTTTTCAGCCATTGTATAATTCAACATGTGTGTACGTGTACAAGAGAATATTGAAAGTGATGATATAATGAATGTTGAAAGTATGATGGAGCATGCCATTTGGATAATAAAACAAAGAGTTGAGAAAATTATGAATACTGTAGCCCTTTTTTTATGAAAGAGTGATATAAGTGTGAAATGCACTTTTTCTTTTATGTTCTTAACAAATTTGATGATATTATTTTTTTTAATTTTAAATATTAAAATGGTATATAGTCAGGAAAATATATCTCCTTTATAAATAAACAAATATAGAAAAACTATAAGAATATATCTATATTTTGAATTAATTAAGCATGTGAAAATATAATTTTATAATTTCTATAAATAAATTTATAATTCTCGGAAAAGGACTTGAAACAAGGCTCTTACACAGGCTACTTCTAGAAATTACAGAAAGTCATATAAGGGGAAAAGAATAGGCAAAGAGACTTATTTGAAAAGTATCACAAAACGTCTATCCATTGATAAAATTTCAAACATCTAACACTATGGCATTAAATCCCATAATGTAAATTTGATGTAAATTTGCACAGCTAGACAGTGAAATATATTTTTACCAACAATTTAAATATAAAGAGAGCATGCATTTATTTCCTTATCTAAATTCATATCCACATGAAACAAGGAATCAATTGGGAATTTTAGAAAAGGATAGCACCTTCAGAACTAAAAAAGGAGTCATAAATTGAGTTTCTCAACCCAAGAAAATAAAATTGAGAAAGGAATATACTTCATCTGCACAGTGGGCACTAAAGCTGTAATGTCCCTAAATTTCTTCTTTTAAAAATAGGCAGTTAAAGACTCTAAGGGTCAAAGTGGACCCCAAAGAAGATATTAGTTGTGGATATATCTAATTAAATTAAATTAATAAAATAAAATAGAAATTAATGTGCAAAGAATAGATTATGATTAGAGATCTAGAAACCAAATCCATGAGGATGGATAAGGTTGCAAGACTTTCCTAGTCTTCCAAAAATCCCTGGAAGAAATAAATTAAATACTAAATCTATATTGGAGATTAAAACCTAAAAATTTGCCCCAGTAAAGAGGAAATTATTGGGAAGAGGTGGAATAAAGCTAGAAAGCAGAAAAGCTAGGTTTAAAGGTACCTTTGCGGAAGAAACAAAGGGAAAGCCTAGACAAACATGAAAGCAACATCCTGAATTAACTCGATGCAGTTAAGGGAAACATGCTTGGGAAAGCAAGTTTAAATAATCTGATTCAAGATAGACATGGGGTTGTCTATGGTTAGAGAAAAGGATATCTTCTCGGGGGTGAGCTATGGAGAAAGATCTATAAGGTTGGTAGGAACGTAGTCTACCTTAAGTGGTATGTACAGTTAATTTGATTTTTTGTAAATTATACTTTAGTTCTGTTATGAGTTACTGGGAAAGTAACGTAGTTATATCTATATGAAATTCTAAATATGGATATGTATATAAGCTAAGGAAATTCGATGAGTTAGAAATAAATTTTAGTGGTCTGTACACTGAACAAAATTGACCATAGTAAAATAGGATATTACGTGTTGTTGTACAGACATATCTCTGTAGAGGACCAACTCTTAGAAGTCTAAACCTAGGGTAAGGCTTAGATCTGAGGTTAGGTACCTCAGAGGAAACTCACATTTCCTATATATAATTGTTGTAGGAGTATGTTACCAAACTGTTCATTTCATTATGAAATAAATTCTTAGTAGAAATGAGTGCACAGGAATGATAAAGGTATGCACTGTGTAGTTAAATAAGTTTTGCACTTTATAGTGAAGGAAATTTTGTACTATCTAGTTAGGTATTATCTTGAAATAAATGAATCATGAGTTAAAGGTTATTAGACAACAGAATATATACATACAATTATATGTTTAGAATATCTTCTTATACTACAGCTTGAAGTGAAATTATAATTGGAAAAAACGTATTTTATTGAAACTCCAATATTACTTTAACTGAAAGGAAAGAGGTTCTAAACTATACAGTCAAACAAGTATACACAGCATAGTAAAGGAAAATATTGTACCCTGTAGTATTATTCTAAAGAAACTACTTTGAAAAACAAATATAAAGGAAATTATTCCTTTATATGCAAGTTTACAAGAAATTTGAAATTGACATACAACTGAAATAAAATAATATATTGAAATCCCAAAAATACTTCCTTTAAAGAAAATAATTTTATAAAGTTGAGAAGGGAAAAATGATCAATATTTAGTCCATTCAGTACATCAGTATAAATAGTTCAATCAGTGGATCTATACAACTAAACGAAAACTGGTTGTAACAATAAATTTACAGAGAGAACATTATCTTTTTCTATGAAAAACTATAAGGAACAATGGAGAATAAACTTATACAAATATTTCTTAGAAGAAAGACAGTAGGCATCATATAACCCTGTATAAAAATAAACCTATATTACTAGTAGCTAATTAAGTGCACTGGACGAGTAATAATTCCACAAGTAGAAGGTCTATAGCTATACCTGCAAGGAGAAGAGCTAGAAGTCACACTTTAGAGGAATAATAATTGAAACAAATTATCTATATAAATGAGATAGAAGGAAAAGGCCATAAGACTGATTTAATTACCTTATGTAATTTCATATCCATGATATACATGTAACGAGGGAAAGATATTAAATTATTATTCTTATTGTACATGAAAGTTGACATTATTAATTTTAAGACTGTAGTGATAGCTTCGAACTGTATCAAAATTTTATAATACTCTTACAAAGTAAACCATATTATTGATCATACATCTGCAATGGAAATCATATAAAAACCTTCAACCACTCGGATAGAGAAAATAAATAATATCCACAGGTACTCAGGCTTAAACAAATAGGTAGAACACTAAGAGGAGGATGGTGGAGTATTATTAGCGGAATTCATCTAAAATTTGATAATTTCGAAGGTAATAGAAAATGGAAAGTCATAGAGGGAATAAAATGACAATCTCAGTCAAGAAACCCCAATTATGAAATTTTAGTTATAACTCACGAAATGGAGAGTTGAGATTCCATTAACTTAGGGTCTGATGTAAATCTATATATTAAAAAGGAAATCAAAATTTGAAGTTACATAAACTTACCAACATTGAAAGTGACATTCGCCATGAACCTTGTGAAGTAGAAAGAGAATGCCTAGTCCTTGCCTTGCGGTTCAACAAACGTTGTTAGCTTTCTTGACTTACAAGCCCGTACACTTGATTACCATTTCATATTACTGTACTGTGATGAAATAAAAATGGGGAGCATCTCAGTTCTATAAATTAGCATACACAAAAGATTCTTACCGTGTAATAATTATATATTGTAAATGGAAAAATCGTTGTACATTGGGTAAAAGAAACTAAAAAAGGAAATAAATCATAATGCAAGCTCTGTGGTGATTATCACATCTATGATAATGAAAACTAAAATTAATGAGAGGTAATGTTACTCATTACCCTCATGCTTGCCATAGCTCTGTCGGAACGAACATCTTTTCGTTGATTCCAAATAGAACCAAATTTCCTTAATAGGAATCCCAAGCACTAAGTGGTATTACTTACAAGTGCAACGCCTTAATAAAGAATGAGTAATTACAGGGCTTTCTGGCATAAGCATAGGAAAAAAAATTAGGAATAAACAAAAAACTGATTTTTCAACCACAGTGGACAAAATCATAAATCATGAAAATGATAAGGATAGAATAAGACAAATAAAAAGACATATTACCTGGTGCACGCTTGTAGTTAGTCTCAGCATAATAATGAAGAATTCCTCTTCAAATCTATTATACTAGATTTGGGTTGTGGCCATCGCATTCACAGTTATGAAAACTAGTGAAGGAAAGGTGGTGTCGGAACAGGTAGGAGACGTTCACAACCGAGATGACTGAGGAAATGAACCTTCACCTAAATCGTAAATTTTTATGGGTCTTCCAAACCCTAATATATATTCAACCTGAGTGTTACACATGTCAAATATCGAGAAATGGAATGATTTTTCCCACGGTTTGAGGTTTACGTCAGAAGTCCATGTGATCTAGTAAATGGAAATGAATGCAACCATATCCCAATGCATTATCTTTACAGTGGTTATACAATCAAGGTAGATGTTTTAGTACGAGTGTATTTAACCTAGGAAAATATCCTACCTAGAAGCCCCCATAAAAATTCAATACTAATTCATACATTAATGATAAGATTTATTGGAAATCGAGTTCAAATCATTGTGGTACTTCTTGTAAACATTACCATGGCGAATACCACGTCACAAAGCCATGTTTGAAACGTGGAGTCCACGTTGGTAGAATTAATACCTACATTCAATAGGTTTTATAATGATGGGTGCAGTCTAAGGGCGGAAAGATAAATACAACACTTGAATGAGAATTAGGTATTATATTTTGTAAATCAATATAATAGGATGATAAGCCTATTGTAGCCGACAGGTCATAAAGGGTGTAACCCTAAGATGAAATTGAAATACATTAAGGGTATTTAAATATAATCAAATTTGTAGTTTCGTGGATCCATTTCATATATGATGAAGAGTGAAATAGATCCTTAGAAACAACTAATGTCATTATACTTATGCTAAGGTGAGTCAAACTAAATCTTGACCCTATACATCTATGTCCTACTTTTATGGCCAAGCTGAGATGTAGTTATGTGTTAAGAAGTATGAGTTGGTGAAAGAGTAAAGTTATTAATAACAAAGGATGTATGTGTATTAACAATTAGGAAGAAAATCTTAATTGTGAAAGGAAAAGCTAAGGTATAAGTTTAGTTAGGAAGAGTATTCCATTGGAGAATTTTAATGGGAGCCTTTAGAAGCGAGGGTTCGTTCTTAAAATTATGAAATTAAATTAAGAACAGGTAATGGTACAATAAATTTTTTTTTTATGGCAGACGCCAGATCATTATGAATAGGAAATCTGATCATAAGCATAAAGAAGTATTCATACTATAATCAGAAAATAAAAATAAAAAAGGGAGATGTTACAAAGGGTATCGAAGCCCATGTTAAAACACTAGGAAGTAATGTGTGCTCACATCAAAAAAAATTTGTTACTCTAAAATTATGTTAAATTTAATTTTCGATAATGTTTAAATTTATGTACAGTGAAACAGTGTTGAGACATACAACTGGGAACCATGAGTGTAGGGGATGAGCTGTATGTTGATCTGGGTGGTGAAGAGAATCCAGCAGATCAAAATGCTACATTGATGGTTGCATCGAATGCAAAGAGTACTGATGCAACTGAAAAAAAAAACATAATGAAAGGCTATCTTTAGCCAGGGAAGAACAAGAAAGGTTAATTAGATAATTGAACTCACGGGTCAGTCACGAAATTGAAGGTCCAGGAAGAAAGAGAGAAGAGAATGTGAATCACCTAGAAGAGTCTGAGGAAGATGAAGCCTCCAGTCATCAGTCTAGGAGGAACACGGAATTATAGGGTGAATTTCAACAAAAAAAAATCTAATTAAGCCTTCTTCCAATGATGGAGAGAGGGAGGATTACAAAGAAGTTTGGTTTCTAAAGAAAGTATAAGATTTTAAATGGTAAATTAAAATATGAAAGTATGAAAACAAGTGACAATGGTTCACGTACGATTCGAACTTGGTAGATTAATTATAAGGAGAGATGTGGCAATGTTATGAAGGTTGAGTTCTTTTGGTAAATTGAGAGATAAAAAATATGTGCTAAACATAATATAGAATACCAAGATACCTTTACCTCCGTGACACATTGAAGGAGTTGTATAAAGGGTTCGATTCATGTCTTATATTCATATTAATTTGGTTAATGAAATATGAAGGTAGGTATTATAAAATATAATTGATTGTAATTTAAGTGGAGGTGAAGTTTGGGAAGTGTTATTAATATTTAGTAAAAGAATATGGCTATTAAAATACAAAATTTCCATGGAGAATAAGTAAGAAATAACTCTTCAACCTTAGAATCTCACTTATATGTGTGTTGTGAAGATTTTATAAAGGGAGGGTTTCATAAATAAAATATAAATGATATATTCAAGTCGAATAGCAGTACAAGCATTAAATCGATAAATGAAAATAGGTAATTGTATAGCAAGGTATTGTTGGTGACGAAAATATGTTGAAGTGTGATGAACAATCATCTACCTCGCCAGCTTGCTATATTATTTTCTTGTTATACCAGAATAAAAACAAAAAAAAAAGGTAGGATGATGTTCAAAACTTCCTACCTACTAGCTATAAGGAGATTGATGAGAGATTTTGTCTCCTGAATTTCGTAAAACAATAATGCTGAAAATTTCTAATTGTAGGATAAGTTAACTGTGATTAGCAAGAAAAGAGGATAATGAAAGATGCTGAGTGGAAGAATCAAATTTTGATTTAAAAAACCCCCTCAAATTCCAAAGGATAGGAATAATGAACCACTTATCGTGAATTAAATATTTTTAAAAATAGGATTTGATCAAGGAAGTTATACATAATTGAAAATGTTAGACATTCTACCAGTAGAAGTATAAAACCGGTTGTAGGACAAAAGAAAAAAAAATTATAGCAAGCTGGAATTGTGTAATGAAGTGACAAATAAGTTACCAAAGGTTGATGAAAGGTTGATAAATCTAAAGAACGTGAGTTTGAGTTAAATGTTTCAATTATCGATTCATATTCGGTGTTAATAGGAATAAAATGGGTAGAACAATAATACAAACCTACCAAATTGTTTAGAAATACCCTATAGGGTATCTGTGGGGATGGAATACCAGTAATATTACAAAGGCCAGCAAGAAAATGATGAAAAATGTATGTTGTAAGATTAATACAACAAACTAAAAAAGAAAATTATAGAAAATTTATCAGTCAAACATAGATAATAAGGATAGTGCTAGATGAAATCTCTCATATCTTCCCCTAAAAGGGAAGCTGGTTGTTAAATGAAGTTAAAATCATGTGATACATCAGTCTATAGAGTATACAGGATGAATAAACAAAATTAGTGAGAGTTAAAACTGCAACGATAAAAATTTGTTGAATAGAAACTGTGTAAGACCAAGTATATCTATATTGGGAACAATAGTAATGTTGGTCAAAGCAAAATTTGGAGCCTTCAGAGTAAGTATATACTACTGAAAACTGAATATAACAATGTTCAAGAATGAATATTCTGAGGATAGATGGTCAGTAATCTATCATAAAATTAGAATTAAAGAAGAACTATATAAACAGTAATATATAGAAAGTATGAACTAGAAGTTATAAGGGATGGGATGGATAATGTTTTGCTTCTTGAGGTGTCAAGTAAAATAAATATAAATAACAATTCAGAATTATCTTACAATTATTCAAAATCTAGAGGACATAAATGGCATAATAGAATTAACAAAAAGGAATTTCATAAAAATCTCAATGGTTAAGTCGTGTAAAGTAAGACGAAGGATGAGTAGTGGACTAAGGAAAGGCTCAAGTGAGCATGAATAGATTTCAGTCATGATATTTCCACCATAAAATCAACCATGGATATAAAAAAATAATAGAAGAGATGGGTAAAAAATTTTAATCTTAACCTATAGACAAATCTCTCTATAGCAACAAGGTGAGAGAAAAGCGGATAAACCGGAAAAGGTCAAAATAGCTTGAACAGTTAAAAGACTTAACTAATAACTACTTCTGTTTTAATATTTTAAACCAATCCGAAAAATGGTAAGTGATAATATGGCTTGGGAAGAAGCATTAGAGGTAATATTACTACCTAATTATAGCATATGATTTTCTAAAATGTATCCTATAGGCAATAAAGAAATTGCAGGTAAAGAACACCTAATGTTGAAGTAGAAATTCTTCAACAATCTGGAAAAAAAATTGTTAAGCAAATTAGGTGTTTATTTTTCCTTAATGAGTTTGATTTAAACCTCAAAATTGAAGAAGAAGTTTAATTTCCCTAAAATGTTGAAGAATATTCGAGTAATGAATGTTCTGACCGGGAATAAGTGAGGCAATTAGAATAAGTGCAACAGTAAAGTAGGGAAATACCTCCAAGTAAAACTGCAATATATTGAAATATTACTAGATAACTCAAATCAGGAGGAACTGATAATTTCAAAATCAGAGGGTACATTAATAATGTTACCCCAGTACAACATAAATTTTAAAAAAATACCATAGATGTACTTAGATAGGACATAAGCATGACTCAAATTAAATTCAAGATTTAAAAGAGGACATGTTGGACCTTGAATGAGGAAAGAATAATGGAAAATCCTATATGGAAAATACTTCTAAGAGACAATCTAACCTAAGTATCAGAGAAAATCTATATCATATACCTATTTCAGAATGGAAATAGGAATTTAGTTGAATAAAGAAATTAAAATTGGTTGGCTTAGTAATGGGTCAAATTAAAAAATGACATTAATAAAAAGTAGTCAATGTGTCCAAGACCGAAACTATAAATTGATATGAAATTTGAGATAGAAGGTAATAATTGATACACTTGATAAGGTAAAGTTCAAGTGGAAATTTGAATATTTTTTTTCTAACTAGTATTAAGCTGAAATTGAGCATGGTTATCCCCATCTAAATCAATAGAGAAAATCAATCAAGTATTAAGTACGTGAAGTGCATGTATGAACTAGAAAACAGGGATAGAACCTTAAGCATAGCCTCTGCATATGAAAAAGTTGTTTTTTAAATTCATGAACTTCTAATGAAGAGGTGTTTGTTTTGTGAAGCAAAGTGTAACATGAATTGTACAACTCTGAAAAAAGGAGTCAAGGTGCGAAGACGTGTAGAGAAATCATAAAGGATTTCAAGCAAGACCATGTGTGCGTGAGGAGGAAGTATCACCAAAAAACATGGAATGATAAGTAGTTGTGCTAAAATTGTACTATACTACTATGAAATTTGACGGATTTTGCTAACAATTGAATTTATTGAGAACTATTAAAGTTAATAATATTATCATGATTATTGCTAATAAATACATATTTATATGATACTACTCATATGAGTTGATATGCAATGTGGGTAGGTGGAAATAGGAATAAAATATTCTTCTAAATACACTTCTTAGACTGAAGCAAGAAGAAAATCAAACTCCAGAGTATAACAATAAGGAGAGTAAACACAGAAGAGGGTACTTGTACTCTGAGAAAAGCTGCTGGGAACCAGAAGAAAAGATGAAGGAGGAATCTTCATCCCGAGTTGAGAAATCAACATCGAAATTGATAACAATGAGGAAAATGTTCAGTTTTAGAGGGGGAATATGTAATGTACCTAAATTTCTTCTTTTAAAAATGGGCAATTAAAGACTCTAAGGGTCAAAGTGGACCCCAAGGAAGATATTAATTGTGGATATATTTTATTAAATTAATTTAATAAAATAAAATATAAATTAATGTCCAAAGACTAGATTATGATTAGAGATCTCGAAACAAAATCCATGAGGATGGATAAGGTTGTAATACTTTCCCAGTATTCCAAAAATCCTTGGAAGAAATCAATTAAATACTAAATTTAGATTGGAGATAAAAAACTAAAAATTTTCCCTAGTAAAGAGGAAATTACCGGGAAGAGGTGGAATAAAGCTAGAAACTAGAAAAACTAACATTAAAAGTAACCTTGTTGAAGAACTAAAGGGAAACCCTATGCACATAGGAAAGCAGCATCCTAAATGAACTAGACACAGTTAAGGGAAACAGGATGGGGAAAGCAAGCTTAAGTAATCTGATTCAAGATAGACAATGGGTTGTCTATGGCTGGAGAAAAGGATCTATGCTCGGGGGTGAGCTGTGGAGAAAGAGATCTAAGGTTGGGAGGAACCTAGTCTACCTTGATTGGTATGCATAGTTAATTTGATTTGTTGTAAATTATATTTTAGTTATGTTATGAGTTACTGGGAAAGTAAGGTAGTTATACCTATATAAAATTCTGAATATTGATATGTATATAATAAGCTGAGGAAATTTGATGAGTTAGAAATAAATTTGAGTGGTTTGTACATTACACAGAATTGACCATAATAAAATAGGCTATTCCGTGTTCTTGTACAGACATATCTCTATAGGGGACCAACTCTCAGAATTTCTAAACCTGGGATAAGGTTTAGATCTGAGGTTAGGTACCTCAGAGGAAATTGAAATTTCCTTAATATAATTTTTATAGGAGTAGTTACCAAACTGTTCATTTCATTATGAAATAAATTCTAAGTGGAAATGAATATAGAGGAATGATAAAGGTATGCACAGTGTAGTTAAATAAGTTCTGCATCATGGAAAATTTTAGGGGCTATTATTCGCAGGTGGGCTAATTTTCCATTATTTTTCCAAAAAAAAGATTCGCCAATTTCCATTTTCTATAAAAATAATTCACCCAAATTTTATAATGTAAAATTATTTTTACATTAAAAATTGCCAACATTATATAGACAGTATATATAAAATCATTACAGATTTGAATAATTTTAAAAATACATCAATAAATATTTTATAGTTTTCATATTAGGGACAAGTGAGATTCACCAATTTTTTAAACTTCAAGATACTTTTTCATCCTTAAAAGTTTCCCTGTTCTACACTTTATAGTGAAGGAAATTATGTATTGTCTAGCTAGATATTATCTTGAAATAAATGAATCATGAGCTGAATCTTATTAGACAGCACAATATATATACAGGTATATGTTTAGAATATCTTCTTATACTCCAACTGAAAGTGCAACCATAATTGGAAAAAAACATATTTTATTGAAATTCCAACTTTGACAGAAATGTTTAGAATATCTTCTTATACTCCAACTGAAAGTGCAACCATAATTGGAAAAAAACATATTTTATTGAAATTCCAACTTTGACAGAAAGGAAAGCGATTCTAAAATATACAGTCAACCAAGTATACACAACACAGTAAAGTAAAATACTGTACCCTATAGTACTATTCTGAAGAAACTAATTTGACTACCAAGTAGAAAGAAATTACTCCTTTATATGCAAGTTTACAGGAAATCTAGAATTGGCATATAGCTGAAATAAAATGATATATTGAAATCCCAAAAATACCTCCTCTAAACAAAATGAGTTTATAAAGTCGACTAGGGAAAAATGATAAATATTTAGTCCATTCAATACATCTATATAAATAGTTCAATCGATGGAGCTATACAACTAAACCAAAACTGGTTGTAACAATAAATTGACACAGAGAACATTATGTTCTTCTATGAAAAATTGTAAGGAATAATGGAGAATAAACTTATACATATATTTCCTAGAAGAAAGCCAATATGCATCAAACCAACGTGCACAAAGAAAAACCTGTATTACTAGTAGCTAATTAAGTGCATTGGACGAGTAATAATTCCACAAGTAAAAGGTCTATAGTTATACCTGCAAGGAGAGAGCTGGAAGTCAGACTTTCGAGGAATAATAATTGAAACGAATTGTCTATATAAATGAGACAGAGGGAAAAGGCCATAATACTAAGTTAATTGACTTATGTAATTGCGTATCCATGATATACCTGTAACCAGGAAAAGAGATTAAATTAATATTCTTACTGTACATGAAAGTTGACATTATTAATTTTAAGACTATAGTGCTAGCTTCAAACTGTATGATAATTTTATAATACTCTTACACAATAGACCATATTATTCAGCATACATGTGAGGTGGAAATTATATAAAAACATTCAGCCACTCAGATAGAGAAAATAAATAATATCCAAAGGTACTCAGGCTTAAACAAATAGGTAGAACACTAAGAGGAGGATGGTGGAGTATTAATAGTGGAATTCATCTAAAATTTTATAATTTTGATGGTAATAGGAAAAGAAAAGTCATAGAGGTAATAAAACGATGATCTCAGTCAAGAAACCCCAATTATGAAATCTCAGTTATAAACTCATGGAATGGAGAGTTGATATTCCATTAACTTAGGGTCTGATGTAAAGCTAGATATTAACAAGGAAATCAAAATTTTAAGTTACATAAACTTATCGACAATGAAAGTGACAGTCGACGTGAACCTCGTGAACTAGAAAGAGAAAACCTAGTCCTTTCCCTACGGTTCAAGAAACATTGTTAGATTTCTTTAGTTATAGAACCATACACTTGATTACTATTTCACATTACTATACTGTGATGAAATAAAAATGGGAAGCATCTTAGTTCTATAAATTAGCATACACAACAAATTGTTACAGTGTAATAATTATATAATGTAAATGGAAAAATCGTAGTATGTTGGGTAAAAGAAACTCAAAAATAAAGGAAATCGTAATGTAAGCTCTGTGGCGATTATCACATATATGATAATGAAAACAAAAAGTAATGAGAGGTAATGTTACTCGTTACCCTCAAGCTTGCCATAGCTATGTCGGAACGAACATCTTTTTGTTGATTACAAATAGAAAAAATTTCCTGAATAGGAATCCCAAGAAGTAAGCGGTATTACTTACCAGTGCAATGCCTTAATAAAGAACAAGTAATTACAGGGATTTCTGGAATAATAATAAGAAAAAATATTAGGACGAAACAAAAAAAATGATTTTTCAACCACAGTGGAAAAACTCATAAATTGTGAAAATGATAAGGATAAAAGAAGACAAATAAAAAGACATATTACATGGTGCACGCTTGCAGGTACTCTCCGCATAAGAATGCATAACTCCTCTTCGAATATGTCATACTAGATTTTGGGTCACGGCCATCTCAATCACAGTTATGACAACTGCTGAATGAAAGGCAATGTCGCATTAGGTAGGAGACGTTCACAACCGATATGACTGAGGAAATGACCCTTCGAATAAATCATAAAGTTTTGTGGTATTTCCAAACCCTAATCTATATTCAATCTGAGTTGTACATGTGTCAAAGATTAGGAAATGAAATGAGTTCTCTCGCAGTTTGAGGTTTACGTCAGAAGCCCATGTGATCTAGTACATGGAAATGAATGCAACCATATCCCAATGCATTATCTTTATAATGGTTATACAATTAAGGTATACGTTTTAGTGCGAGTGTATTTAACCTAGGAAAATATCCTACCTAGAAGCCCCCATAAGCCTTCAATACTGATTCATACATTAATGACAAGATTTATTGGAAACCAAGTTCAAATAGTTGTTGTACTTCTGGTAAACATTACCATGGAGAATACCACGTCACAAAGCCATGTGGGAAAGGTGGAATCCATGTTGGTAGAATTAATACCTACATTCAAAATGTTTTATAATGATGGGTGCAGTCTAAGGTCGACAAGACAAATATAACTCTTGAATGAGAATTAGGTATTATATTTTGTAAATCAATATAATAGAATGATAAGCCTATTGTAGTCGACAAATCGTAAAGGGTGTAACCCTAAGATCAAATTGAAATGCACTAAGGGTATTTAAATATAATCAAATTTGTAGTTTCGTGGATCCATTAAATATAGGATTAAGAGTGAAATAAATCCTTAGAAACAACTAATATCGTTATACTTATGGTAAGGTAAGTCAAAATAAATCTCGAACCTACATCTATGTCTTGGTTGTAGGGTCAACTTGAGATGTAGGTATGTGTTAAGAAGTATGAGTTGGTGAAAGAGAAAAGTTAGTAATAGCAAAGGATGAATGTGTATTAACAATTAGGAATAAAATCTTAATTATGGAAGGAAAAGCTAGGGTAGAGGTTTAGTTAGGAAGAGTATTCCATTGGAGTGTTTTAATGGGAGCCTTTAGAAGTGAGGGTTTGTTCTGAAAAGTATGAAGTTAAATTAAGAACAGGTAATGGTACAACACAAAAACTTTTATGGCAGACGCCAAATCATGATGAACAGGAAATCTGATCATAAGCATAAAGCTTTATTCGTACTATAGTTAGAAGAAAAAAATTTCTAAAAGGGAGATGTTACAAAAGCTACCCTGGTTGGTGGTCTTTGTTAGAATAAGTGGTAGAATAAGTGTGGCTTTGAGCACATTAATTACATGTTTGTGGGTTTGTTTGTGTGGCAAAGAAAATACTAACTAGTTCTTTGTAAGTTTTTTTTCTTGAGAGTCCTTTGTGAACGTAAGCATGCCTCAACAAATTAATAATTTTTTTAGATGAATCAATTTATATTAATAAATAGTAATGAATATCAAATATCAATATTATTTATTTGATCATTGAACTACGATATATATATATATATATATATATGAAAATAACATTGACAAAAAAGTCAGAATTACATTTGTATTAATTATTGAGTATTAACCACTAAAAAATATACTTCAAAATAACTCTAAAATAATTATATCTATTTAATATTTCTTTGGCCACGGCCATTAACGAATATAATTTTAAGAAAAATTCTGATTGTGGGAGAGTTTGCTTTCCAATCACCAATTTATATTAACAATAGGTACGACACTGTTTAATTATTTATCATTAGATTTGATAAAAAAATATTATAAAATTAAAACGTAATTCAATTAAACTTGTTTCACATGATGATAAAAATGTGAATAAATATTATAATATTATTTATAAATTGAAGTAATTTTTTAGTTTTAATAAAATTAAGATAATTATGGTTCAGGATAATATAACAAAGTCAAATATATTAAATAAATGTAATTATTCTAAATGAAGTATATCTAAAATAATTTTTTTTTCTAAGCTTGGTAGAACCTTTCATTTTTCTCTCTCTTTTTTTTTTTACTCCACTTTCATCAACATGTCCACATACATCACCCCGATCAGGGAAGGGAATTGAATTTGTGATAAGTACTATAATAAACCACCTCATCACCATTTAACCAAGACCGGACATACATAAAATAACGTTATTATAACATATATGATTATATTTATAATAGAAAAAATAGCAAATTAATTTTTTTTTAAGGGAGAATGGCTTATAAATTTTAAATTTTAATAATAAAATATTGAAAAAAAAAAACAAATTGTAAATTTAATTAAAATATAAATTAAAAAAATACTTAAATTTTTATTCAATTAAAAAAGAAATAACCAAGATCTTGGAAATGAAATTCCAAATCCAATTAAAGTTGCATTATTCACAAGGAATTTGAATAAATAAACTATTTTCTAAAAAATATATTATTAAATAAATTTTATAAAATTTTATAACTTTTAAAAATATGGAAAAATGCATTTCACAATTATATTTATATATATATATAAATAGATTTTGCAATTTTTATTTGATATATATGATCAATTTTTTTTAAATCAATAAAAAATAAAATAAAATTAATGTAAATTAAATTAAAAGATTTATGTTTTGGGAAATAATTTGGGATAGAAGAAATGTGAAATGTGTGAGAACTGTTAGATGTAAATGAAATATGTTAAAATTGAGATATTCAAGGTTCAAATCCTCTAAACAACTATTTTCAAAGAACTAGGCATGTTGTAGATCCTCACAAAAAAATATTAAAATATAATTAGAATTGGTTAAACACACATTAGTATTCATATTAAATATTCTTATAATATACCTATATGAATGACTGGTTAAAATAAATTTTTTATTTTAATAATATATTAAATTCAATAAATCTTTTACGAAAAAATTAATTAAGAGATTTAAGATTTTCAAGATATTCATATTGAAAAAAAAAAAAAACAACTTAGATTTAAGTAATTCTTATAAAATACAAGTGAACTCCTAATGAAATCAATAATCATATATAAAACATGTAAAAAATATATATCCGAAATCCATATAACTAGTGTCCAAAAAAATATAGCAGAAAGCATTTAAACCTTATAATATAGAAAACGAAAATTAATGAAGAATGAACTTTCTACAACTATCTATATAAAAGTGTATTTAAAATTGTTTTTAAAGAGTAAAACATAAGTTATATGGATTTTTATGCTACACATGTAGCTTTTAGCGAATTACAATAAGTCCATAAAGTATACTAGCCATTCTATGTGCTTGCATTTGAGAAAGCTTGTTTAAAAACAATTACAAATTGAAATAAATAGATAGGTTTTTAAAAACTCCAAGAAAGAAAAACTCAAAAGACACAAGTATAATATTAAATCCAATGTATCATTACTGCAAACAAAAAAAGGTATGCCGCCCGATTATTCCATTGCAGAAACATTTCTTATTAACCCAGACAAAAACCAAACCCAGATCTAGATAACAGTAGTCTAGTTGCCCTGATTTATAACGGAAACCATTTCAACCTTTTAAGATAAAGAAGGGAAATGAATGACAATTGTACTTCATACAACTATCTATATAAATGTGTATTTAAAATTATTTGAAGCCTAGTATATAGGTCATATAGATTGTTATACTACACATGTTTATAACGTTCGCTTTTAGTGAATATACGAAACTTTCTGTCAGTTTTTATCTAAGAAAACTTATTTGGCCTATTTAGGAACAATTACACGATTTTGAAATAAAAAGCAGTAATGATGTGGAAACCCCTAAATAACTATTTGAAGGAAACTTATTTAGATCATTTCGAAACAATTATAGAATTACGAAATAAAAGGAAGTAATGATGAAGGAAAGCCCTAAATAACTATTTTAAAACTCAAAGAAAGAAATGCTGAAAAGACAGTTAAGTATAATATTGAAAATAGCGTACCATTATGGCAAGCACAAAACACTATGGCGAGCGATTATCTCATGGCAGAAAATTTTCATATTGATAATAGTCCTGTCCAGAGCAGGATAACGGTTGTCTAGTGGCCCTGACCGCCGCTAGAACAAGAGCCGGAGCTAGATCCTGAACCCGAAGCGCTAGAAGAAGCGGAAGCGAAGCATTTCCCTTGCTGGGAGAACCAGGGTGTAACACCCACGTAAAATATTGCAAATTACAATTTTTACCATGTTTTACAAAACCAGTTAAATAAAGAATTGGTTGAAAACCGAATTCTTGAATCGGTTGAGAAAAATAGGCGATTGATATTGTGTTGGATTATTATCCAGTTAAAAAGCAGCGATATGGAGAGGAGGATGGCGAAGGTAACTCGTGTTGCATTTTTTTTCCTGGACACGGCCACGACTCCAACAACAAAAACCATTTGCAAATCTGAAGGAATTAAGGACGGCAGCTGACCACTGTGCGAGTCGCAATGGGAGAGAACTTATTGGTACGCATTATCGAGGCCAGGTACTCTGATAGCATAGCATGGCAATCTGTTAGTTGGGATGGCTCTTTTGTTTATTATTTATACAATTGGAAATGCCCAAATGAGAATGCCCAAATGAGTAAGAAAACGTGCTCACACTTTATATAGCAGGTTATGTAAATGGTTGTAAATTAGTTAGTGTGTGAGAAATGCGCTCGAAACCCTTGAGACTTTGTCTTGGTGCATGATATGTTTGCAGTGGATTTGTCTTTGAAGCTTGGGCACTCCTTTCACACTCCTCCTTGGTCGTATGCCAACCTTTGGTTGTGTTGTGTATGCAAGTGCATATAATTTTATATATATTTTTTTATCTTTGTTTTTGGTAAATTCATGCATAAATCACGGGCAACAGATCTGTGAAATAATCTTGGGATTTTGGCTTGCTTTCTTTATGATATAGCTTTTCTCTTTGTGAGTTAAAAGGTATAAGAGAATATTATATATATATCATGATTGCCAAGATAAGTATTTTGGCTAATTTTCATTATATAATCTTTTGCTGTAAAAAGAAAGATATAAATAAAGATTATATATCATATATGACTGCCAAGATAAGTGATTTGGCTTGCTTTCTTTATTAGATAGTCTTTATCTTTGTGAGTTAAAAGATAAAGAAAATATTATATATATATATGACTGCCAAGATAATAATTTTTGGCTAAATTTATTTATCATATAATCTTTTTCTTTGTGAATTAAAAAATATATATATAGTTCACTTGTGAGTTGAAATATATAGTTCACTTAATTTACAATTATTTTCATATCAAGATGAGAAAATAATTCAAGGGAAATAAGTTGAGATTTTCCTTCTTTAAGGTGAAAATATGTTTTGGTGGACGTATTGAGATTAAGACTTTGGTAATCTTATATTGAGACATTTGAAATGCATGCATATCTAAAATATGCATGTGCCTATTGTGTGTATTTATTTCATGCATGTTTGGATAAATATGCATGTTTTCATATTCTCTATGCATTGTATTTAATGCATTTAGATAGGAATTTTTAATTAAAAAAATGATTAACCACGTGATTTTGTGGTTATTTATTTCGTAAAAAGAATCCTTGTTGTCTTTTCGTGAGAAGATTTCTATTATGTTATTCTTTGCTATTATGCCAATCTTTTACATAATAGTTAAAGAGTGGTAGTATACTAAGAAGTTTTTGTAAAAAGAATCCATGTTGTAAATAGTAATTATTTAATAAATCCATGGATAGTTTACCATGGTAATGGTAAAGATTAATTAATAAATCCATGGATAGTTTCATAAAACCATGGGTAGATTACCATGGTGTTTGCAAATATTAGTTAATTAATAAATCTATGGATTGTTTACCACGGTGTTGGTAAAGTTAAGTCATTTAATAAATTCATGGTTAAAGGACCTAATCAGTTATATTCCTTAGATGAACAGACTAATTGATTACTTTTATTTTGTCATGATTATGATTTCCTTTTGGCAGGAAGATCATGCCTAAACATGCAACATATGTATTAGATTTTATTGAAAAATAATATATATTTTTGGTATGTAGAGCTTGTAGTATTAAGCTACGTTGAATATGATTTATGTGCTCCTTGTGAAGGCACTCCTTTAGAGAGAGTCTTTTGGGAATCGGTATGCATTCGCATGCATGGAGGAAACTATTGTTATGTTAGCTTGCATTCCATGCACTAAAAGTAATAGCTTAAGGGTTAGCTATTTTTATTAAACTTATGTAAATCACACGCATAAATATCTAAACTGATGTATCAGTTTATTTTAAAGAAATCTTGGGAGCCTTAGAGGAATGTGCTTATGCGACATAAGCATTAGTTATTGTGATGACTTATAACCAGCACATGAGGTATGTGTTATTAAAGAGAGAATGACAAGGTACTTTACTGGTTTGTCATGATTACCCATTGATTAATACTTTATGAATTTTGGCATCATTTTATGTTGAAGGCATCAAAGCAGGGAATGCATGTACAAAGGAATATTATGTTTGTCATGTAAAAAGGAAAATTATGCTTGTCCTAGTGGCAGGTAAATGATTAATGTTCATGCAGATGAGTGCGAGATGCAGGGAGGTCCAATGTACGATGATCCATTGTAGGTACATCCATGCCACCAAGATATGAATATGTGAAGATATGAAGACCAGAGGGTAAATGGTATCATATTTATAGAATGGCTTAAAGCTAGATATTGTATATTTATTTGTAAGATTATATAAACAATGGTTAAAGGATGGTCTCCCTTATAAGCCATTGAGTGATGGGCTGAACACCCTCACGAGCGTTTAATAATAAAAATTAAACGTTTGCTGGTTTTCACCCTACGGTGTTTCCAGGGTATATTCATGTTCAATGGTGTTATTGATTATTGTGTCGAGATGATGAGGTTGATTCCTTTCTTGTTATGATGTTCATAATGGAAATTATGTGATGACTATATGAGTAATGAGATGAATGGATGGTTACATCATATAGTATTAAATTAATATACTGTAATGAAAGTTGTTAAGGGTTAAGGAGTTTACTATTCTTATTTATAAATTACACTGTGAACTATTCAACATTCTATGTAATGATGAGTAACTTGTATAAAAAAAAATTAACTCCTTACATTTCCCTGTGAATTTAATGGTGTATGTTACAAGTGGTATCAGAGCTAAAGGTTCAAAAACTGGCACCTTTGGGATTTAGCGAAAAGAAATTGAGAGATTGGAAATGAAACGCGCGTTTGTGAAGGAAGGAATCGCATCTCTAATCCAGGTTGAACAATGCGTTCAAGAGAAAAGTATTAATATCTTTCTTGTCTTGAAAGTAATAGTTATTGCATTTATGGAAAATACAATGCTTTCAAAGTAAATAACTGTTGAGTTACAGTTTCATTAAAAAGGATATGTATTTTCCATGTACGTAAAACTTCTATTGTTGTGTTGAAGTTTCCTTGAAAGGAGTTGGGAATTTGGTTTCTTGAAAAGAAACATGTGTGTGCTTGAAAATTTAACTAGTATCCATTTGATTCTTCTTGAGAGAAATATTGAAATAATTCTTGCATGTGAATCTTTCAAAGAGACAAATATAAAGTAAAACGTGGTTTTACTTAATATGTAAGATTGTGCTAGTTCTTTTGGAAAGTAAGAAAGAATTGCTAATATGAAAATCATTTAGAAAGATATACCATGGTAAAAGACCAAACTACTATGCTCATTTTGCTGATAAGAACCCATGTGAGTCTTGCTAGTATGTATCTTGAAAGGTGTGAGAAGTAGTAAAACATAAAGAAGTAAAATTGCGTGTCTTTATATATATCTTATTTAAGAAAATATGGGAAGCTTGTTTTCTTTAAAAGGGATGTTGTATCGGTGTGTTAAGTGAAAAGGAATCCAAGTTCTTTTCTTGAAAACAAATACAAGCTAAAGAGAATAACCTCTTGAATATACTACATTGCTAGATGGATTATGTCAACTTCTTGATTTAGGTATATTAAAGGTTAAGTTAACCTTGTTAGTATTGCGTAGTTTTTATGCATAAAAGAGGCTATCTATGGTAAATTATTGGAAGCAAAGCATGTTCAACTTGCATGTAGAATCATAGAGGAACAAGGTTCTTTGCATGCAATAGTTGTATTAGATTTCATTGGAAAGAACACAAGTCTATATGTGGAAATGATAAACATATTTTGTTTTAATACTTTGCAAAAGATTCTTTGGCAAAGAAGATGAATTACATGTAAAAAAACTAAAGTAATGTTTTGGTTTCCTTAAAATATATACATGGTTAATGTGGGTATAATATTTCAAGAATAAGGTATGTATTAATATGTTTTATTCCATTAGTTTTATGGAAAAGAAAACCATGTTTTGGATGCCTATTATGTATGTGTCCTTGAAGAGGAATCATGAATTTGCCTACTCGATTATGTTAAGTACTTTGTTGGGAAATTAAGATTAGAATCTTTATGCATTGTATGCATAGGAATAATAGCCAATGTGTTAGCTTTATTATATTTGCATGCTCCAAGGGAAAAACATGAAGTGGTGGTTCTTTTGTTAAAGCTTAAGTAAAGAGAATGCACATTGTGTCATTTTCCATTAAAGGAATCTCTGAACACATACGTGTGTGAAAAATGTCATAATAATGTGGGAGTAACATGAATTGATAATTAGTTACTCACACTAATGTAGAGATGTTAGAAGAAAGCATGTTGTGACATTGCATTCACATCTCATATATGCACATGAATAGGTGTTAAAAGATCACTCAAAGATTGATTATTTATTGATTACGGCTTTATCTAATCATGCTATAAAATCTTGTCGATGTTGCTAGAAGAAAACATTGTTGTGGAGGAGCAATGTGAATTCCTGATGAGGATGATTATTGCAGTAGGGAGAGAAGTCCTTCAAATGAAATAAAGATAAGTATTTTATGTTATTTTATTTTAAGAAGTCTATTGATTCCTTTAAAAATGTATTGTTACATACATGACATTGCATGAGATTAGCTTCCATTTAAGAGAGTTCTTAAAAAAAAGTGCATGCTATTATAATATACTTTTTCTAGATAAGAATATGCATATGAGATTAATATGTGTATTATGCTTTATTTCTTTAGGAAAGAAAGTATAAAAAGCATGAAATAAAAATAGTAACTTTTCATTTGAGCTTGAAAAGAATCAATTGTTTTTGCATGCAATAAAATTTCTAAGCTACCATGCACTACTTTAAAAAGATGAATGTGTATAGTGATGGTGTGTGAAACTAATGCATGAATGCAAAAGATGAGGAAAGTCCTTATATAAAATGATAGAGCGTTAAAATCAAATTGAATGAATTCTCTTAATGGATCAAGTTATCAAACTTAACTAAATGACTAGTTGACTGACTAGTGTTTGCATGAGTCGTCATGGATGTATTAAAACTATTGACTAGTTATGAATGAATAACTAATGAAAGTTATATGCACGAATCAATTTTGAATAAAGCTATTTGAAAGTTTTGAACAAGTGATTATGATAATTACTTTGTGTGTCAGTCTATTGGAACAGAAAATTATGGGAATTGGAAATGTGTGCATAAGATAATATGTGCTTGAGAAATAGCGTTGTTTCTTATAGTAAGCATGGGTAGCTAAATAGAAACATAAAATCTATGAAAATAAAGCGTCGCAAAAAAATTGCAATGTGAATTGCAATATTAAATGTTATCATGTTTTAATGTACACCACATGTATGTTACTTCCAGGGGGGAAGTTGTGACAGCTTCAGTAAAGCTAACTAGTATTAACTAGCTAAAGACAAACTTGTTGAAATTAATTAATGAAAGAAAATATTTCTAAGCTGATGGTAAAAATGTTTCCAGGAATAGGAAGTGGTTGGGGACAGTTGGAAAGACAGTTACCTACTCCTCTGAGGATAAGCTGGATCCCCGGGGAGGAGTAGGCGTTCTGTGAAATTGGTAAAGGGGGAGTATTTTCTCGAGCTGGTTGGAACTAGTTGAAAATAGCTTCCAGCAACCCTTGTAAAGCCAAAAACATCTGAGTATGACTAGAATTGGAGAATTGGATCGGATTGTCCTGAATTTATTTTCCAGGCTTTTCTGAGTGTGACTAGATTGGCCATTCCGATGTCACAGCGGAAGAATCCACTGTTGACCTGTGATACTGTCCAGATTCTGGAGCTAGGGGGCAAGTGGAGGATGTAATTGCCTCACTTGATGGTTGGGATGACCACAGCCTGAAAGACTAAATTTCCAGATAAATATAAAGACATTTTAGTGTGGAAAGATTGATTGTCTGGATGTGAAAAATGACTTGATCCTATGGATTAGGAGGAGCATTTTGTTACCATTATGGTTCTCATAGTAAAACAAGTTAAGTAAAAGTTGTGTTATATTAAAATGAATTACTGAATGTATAAGTTCATTTATAATATTACTAATTTGTTTGAATGTCTTAGAAGATGCTAGGAAATGACCATGGTGCATTTATTGACCATTGGTATGATGAAGAGAGCTAGCTGCTCTCTGTGTACTTTTTGAAGTACTTTGAGGATGTCTTTAGCAAGAGCTAAGAAAGTGTGCACGTGATGCATTAATGAGAGGGTTGGTTCTCTCTGAGCACTTGTGGAAGTACTTTGATTAAAACATCTCTTTATATTGCAATAATTTTTGGTAGTTGCAAGTATTTTCATTTTGGAAAATATGTGACTAATGTGATTGAATTGTTAGTCATACATTACAGGCTCTTTCCAGGAAGTGTTGATGGGTGTTCAACCATTCTATGAGAGCTTGCTCATCATTTCTTTCAATAGTAATTGATAAGCTGAATAAGGAATAAGCAGTTAGAAATAAAAATGAAATATTCTTTGCGTTATACATGCTTATGAGTATAGATAAAAACATCATTGTTTTAAATAATGACATTTAAGAAACGAAAGTGTTTCATTGTGAAGGGAAATGACTCCCTTTGGGTTGTTTATATTATTATATCATGAGTATAAGTTTAATATTCAGTGAGAGAAGCACACCGAGGACGGTGTTCTCTTGAGGGGGGGAGTATGTAACACCCACGTAAACTATTGCAAATTATAATTTTTACCATGTTTTACAAAACCAGTTAAATCAAGAATTGGTTGAGAAAAATAGGCGATTGATATTGTGTTGGATTATTATCCAGTTAAAAAGCAGCGATATGGAGAGGAGGATGGCGAAGGTAACTCGTGTTGCATTTTTTTTCCTTTCTTGATATTTGTCATGACCCTTGAGATGCAGGTGGAGGGCATTGCAGAAATGTGAACATGAAAAGTGCGTAGCCAAAAGTATAAGGGACACAGCCACGACTCCAACAGCAAAAACCATTTGCAAATCTAAAGGAATTAAGGACGGTAGCCGACCACTGTGTGAGTCGCAATGGGATAGAACTTATTGGTATGCATTCTTGAGGCCAGGTACTCTGATAGCGTAGCATGGCAATCTGTTAGTTGGGATGGCTCTTTTGTTTATTATTTATACAATTGGAAATGCCCAAATGAGAATGCCCAAATGAGTAAGCAAACGTGCTCACACTTTATATAGCAGGTTATGTAAATGGTTGTAAATTAGTTAGTGTGTGAGAAATGGCTCGAAACCCTTGAGACTCTGTCTTGGTGCCTGATATGTTTGCGGTGGATTTGTGTTTGAAGCTTGGGCACTCCTTTCACACTCCTCCTTGGTCGTATGCCAACCTTTGGTTGTGTTGTGTATGCAAGTGCATATAATTATATATATATTTTTTATCTTTGTTTTTGGTAAATTCATGCATAAATCACGGGCAACAAATCTGTGAAATAATCTTGGGATTTTGGCTTTCTTTCTTTATGATATTGCTTTTCTCTTTGTGAGTTAAAAGGTATAAGAGAATAATATATATATATCATGATTGCCAAGATAATTATTTTGGCTAATTTTCATTATATAATCTTTTGTTGTGAAAAGAAAGATATAAATAAAGATTATATATCATATATGACTGCCAAGATAGGTGATTTGGCTTGCTTTCTTTATTAGATAGTCTTTATCTTTGTGAGTTAAAAGATAAATAAAAGATTATATATATATATATATATATATATATATATATATATATATATATATATATATGACTGACAAGATAATAATTTTTGGCTAAATTTATTTATCATATAATCTTTTTGTTTGTGAATTAAAAAATATATATATAGTTCACTTGTGAGTTGAAATATATAGTTCACTTAATTTACAATTATTTTTATATCAAGATGAGAAAATAATTCAAGGGAAATAAGTTGAGATTTTCCTTCTTTAAGGTGAAAATATGTTTTGGTGGATGTATTGAGATTAAGACTTTGGTAACATTATATTGAGATTAAGACTTTGGTAACCTTATATTCAGACATTTGAAATGCATGCATATCTAAAATATGCATGTGCCTATTGTGTCTATTTATTTCATGCATGTTTGGATAAATATGCATGTTTTCATATTCTCTATGCATTGTATTTAATGCATTTAGATAGGAATTTTTAATTAAAAAAATGATTAACCACGTGATTTTGTGGTTATTTATTTCGTAAAAAGAATCCTTGTTGTCTTTTCGTGAGATGATTTCTATTATGTTATTCTTTGCTATTATGCCAATCTTTTACATAATAGTTAAAGAGTGGTAGTATACTAAGAAGTTTTTGTAAAAAGAATCCATGTTGTAAATAGTAATTATTTAATAAATCCATGGATAGTTTACCATGGTAATGGTAAAGATTAATTAATAAATCCATGGATAGTTTCATAAAACCATGGGTAGATTACCATGGTGTTTGCAAATATTAGTTAATTAATAAATCTATGGATTGTTTACCGCGGTGTGGGTAAAGTTAAGTCATTTAATAAATTCATGGTTAAAGGAACTAATCAGTTATATTCCTTAGATGAACAGACTAATTGATTACTTTTATTTTGTCATGATTATGATTTCCTTTTGGCAGGAAGATCATGCCTAAACATGCAACATATGTATTAGCTTTTATTGAAAAATAATATATATTTTTGGTATGTAGAGCTTGTAGTATTAAACTACGTTGAATATGATTTATGTGCTCCTTGTGAAGGCACTCCTTTAGGGAGAGTCTTTTGGGAATCGGTATGCATTCACATGAATGGATGAAACAATTGTTATGTTAGCTTGCATTACATGCACTAAAAGTAATAGCTTAAGGGTTAGCTATTTTGATTAAACTTATGTAAATCACGCGCATAAATATCTAAACCAATGTATCAGTTTATTTTAAAGAAAGCTTGGGAGCCTTGCAGGAATGTGCTTATGCGACGTAAGCATTAGTTATTGTGATGACTTATAACCAGCACATGAGGTATGTGTTATTAAAGAGAGAATGACAAGGTACTTTACTGGTTTGTCATGATTACCCATTGATTAATACTTTATGAATTTTGGCATCATTTTATGTTGAAGGCATCAAAGCAGGGAATGAATGTACAAAGGAATATTATGTTTGTCATGTACAAAGGAAAATTATGCTTGTCCTGGTGGCAGGTAAATGATTAATGTTCATGCAGATGAGTGCGAGATGTAGGGAGGTCCAATGTACGATGGTCCATTATAGGTACATCCATGCCACCAAGATATGAATATGTGAAGATATGAAGACCAGAGGGTAAATGGTATCATATTTATAGAATGGCTTAAAGCTAGATATTGTATATTTATTTGTAAGATTATATAAACAATGGTTAAGGGATGGTCTCCCTTATAAGCCATTGAGTGATGGGCTAAACACCCTCACGAGCGTTTAATAATAAAAATTAAACGTTTGCTGGTTCTCACCCTACGGGGTTTCCAGGGTATATTGGTGTTCAATGGTGTGATTGATTATTGTGTCCAGATGATGAGGTTGATTTCTTTCTTGTTATGATGTTCATAATGGCAATTATGTGATGACTATATCAGTAATGAGATGAATGGATAGTTACATCATATAGTATTAAGGTAATATACTGTAATGGAAGTTGTTAAGGGTTAAGGAGTTTGCTATTCTTATTTATAAATTACACTGTGAACTATTCAACATTCTATGTAATGATGAGTAACTTGTATAAAAAAAAATTAACTCCTTACATTTCCCTGTGAATTTAATGGTGTCTGTTACACAGGGGAGCTGGAGGCATTAAAATTTGTCGAGGCTGAGGAGCTGCCTTTTGAAACGGATTGATGGCCACCAGAACCAGAGCCCGGCGAATTACAACTAGCACTAGCGCTAGCTCCACCATTGCCAGTTCCTTTGCTGCGACCATGACCTTGAAGGGAAAGCAAATGCTCTTCGTTCAACAATTTTCCAACACAGTTAACACCGTTTAGAACACACAGTGCGAAGAGAACCACAAAAAGAAACAATAATGCCACAAATAATATACGCGCCATGGTAATTTGGGAAGCACAAAAGCAATTTGAGTCACTTAAACAACCTAGCAACAACTTAAACACTGTGTATTGTGAAGGTATCGAGGGCACCTATTTTATAGCTCTGCAAGTAAAGGTTTACATGTTAAAGATAACTTCCCTTTCCCATCAGGTTTGACCACACTACATGACGGAATAATAGATTTTTATTTGTAGTCATTACTTTGACCAGGTAACCTAAATTTTAAAAAACTCATCTGGAATAATAATTTTGACTAAATCATACACTGTCCATCAATTAAATAAGTTGGACCATGTCACTACATAACATTGAAGAAAGGTTTAACTACATCACGTAAAATACCTCGAACAAATAATAGTGTTCAATCACTTGCTAAATTTTTGAAACGGTGGACATTTTTTATTGGTTTGGTTTACAACAAAAATGGTAGGTCCCAGTTGTATTACTAGTGCGAATTTAGGGTATTTTACATTTTTTTAAATGTACTATTTTTCCATATATATTAGAAAGGTCATATAAACACAATAAATTACAATATATTAACGACTCTATTAATTATATTAATTAAACAATATCTAAAGGATTTCAAATTCAATTATATCATATTGTTAATATAATTATTTATTTTTATAACATTTTTCTAAAATTATATTTAATAAAAGATAAATCACATTCATGATTTTGGAACCACATAATTTTGTAAATTAATTTTTTACATTTCTTTTCTTATATAAAGTTACAAATTGTTATGGGTATATTCTTTTATTATATTAGTTAAATACACACGGAAGAAAGTGATAACCCATAATAAATTTAACCATATTACTAATAATTTACTTACAGGTAATTTTAGTATCAAATTTAAAAAAACTGAAATTACATTTGAATTAATACTTAATATTATTTTTATAGAATGGTGATGGTAGCGAAGAAACATGTTAACTTTGTCATTTCCTTGATTTCACCTAATAAAAACAAGAATATTTAATATTGTATTCAATATTTTGTAATATTAAGTTTGAAAGAGTTAAGTGTAATTATATATTCATAATTAATATTAATTTTTTTGGATCTAATTTGTCTAAAATATTTCAGGAATTCATTGAAATCACAAGTTTGATGGGTAAACTATGCACAATCTAAGTGCAATAGGAGTTTCTCAGAGTGTTGAATCCATATATGCAGTCAAAAAACCAGTTTGAATAACACAAATCAAGGTATCACCTCAAATGTTTCCACCGGATTCAGGAAAGAAAATCAAGAAAAAATTCCAAAAAGTCGCATTAAAGACAACTCCATTATTTAAAAATTACACAATGGAATGAAAAAAAAAAATTTAAAACCTAAATCATAGTGTTTTTTTTGTGTTTTTGAAAAAAAAATTGGTGGTTTTTTTGTTTTTTTTTTAATGTTGGTTTGTGTAACTAAATTCATCACTGAAATGTAAATCAGACTCAGGCTCTGGTTCAGAACAATCATCTCTATAGCATCGATTCATTTTTTGACAGATGTCAGAAACTGACTCAACATCGGACAAAGAAGCATTAGTTAAAATATATACATCTGACACTTCATCATAATGTATACTCACTCGATGATCCTTAAAACAAGCATACACACACTTATATAGAGTATGAGAAGTATTGAAGGTCCTTGTAAGGCATTACTCACCCAGACGGTGCCTGCTCAATATTCTCGAGTACAATAATTAAAAAGAAAACGCATTACCAATGTCCTTTTGGACTTCTATCTTCATCAAAATCATCATCATGGTCAGGTTCACTGATTTCGGATGGGGATGAGGGAAGCTTTTGATTGATCCAGGATTGATGTAACCAATTCATGTACTCAGATTCCCACTCCTGGTCTGGCTGCACTTGAGCATCTTGGTACAGGTCCACAAAAATAGTTGCCTTATCATCAGATACCTTTTTTCCTTTCTCTGTAGCTGCTTTTTCTTTAGCTGAAACTGTAGAAGATTCTCCTTTTAGTAAAGATTTTGATGATTGTCCTATATCAAACTTTATCATATCTGTTGTTAAATAGAGATTTTTCTGTGGAAAGAGATATTTATCATCAGATTTCTTCCGCCTGTTAACATATGCCATTATTTTAACAATGCGTTTATTTTTGGTAAATATGATTTCATTGTTGTATATATTGATGATATATTGATTCATAGTCAGGATCTAGAGTCCCATATGAAACATTTTCAGATATTCCTTGAAGAAGCACAAAGGCACGACCTCATTCTATCAGAAAAAAAGATGTGCTTATTCCAAAATAGTATTGATTTTTTGGGTATTCATGTGATAAACGGAAAAATTCAAATGCAGCCTCATATCTTGACCAATCTTTCTGAATTTCCAGATGTCTTAACCGACACTAAAATGATTCAGCGATTTCTAGGTGTACTCAATTATGTTCATAAATATATCCCTAGATTATCAGAGAAGACTGCCCCAATCCATCAACATTTGAATTTTGGTTGGTTGCCAGAATCCCAGACTGAAGAAATTATTGTTAATCTTAAGCTTCTCCATGATGAACAACAAGAAGAACGTCAGAGAAGAGAAGCCAAGGAGAAAAAGAAAAAGGAGAGAAAGAGAAGAGAATCTAAAACTCCAAAGTTTTCAATCTCTATGGATACCCCTAACTATTGGGATGTAGATGAGAAACAAGAAGAAAGTGAAGCTGAATCTAGTGCTCAAGGTGATCAAAAATCTGAAACTAAACTAGAATCAACCAAAACATTGAATTTTAAAAAACATAAGAGTGAAATAGCTACTCTAGAAAATGTTGCTACTGTTGGGCCGCATGTCTGAGGACAGTTTGTTCCAAGATCACTGTAAGTCGAGATTATAAAGCGAGTTGAAGACCGGAGGAGTCGTTTGTGTTCTCGTATTTCTCGTGCCCAAAGTTCAGCATAAGTTCAATAATTCAAGTAAGTTATTGAGTCCATTATATTTTTGGTATCAGAGCCCTGTTCTCGATTTTGTTATGGAAAACTTGCTACGCTCTTTCTCATCCATAGATCGTAAGATTATTAATGAAGTTGCAGCTCGAACTGTTGAGTCTGAAGATCCAAATGAAACTCATGAGTCTGTAGATAATCCTAAAAATTGGAATCCTCCATCGCTTCATGCGACTGATGTCTATAAACTTCCCTTGTCGTATGTTTTTAAGAAAAAATCTTTTTTGAAAGAAGTAGAAGTTACTATAAAAATTTATGGTCTGTCAGTCCAAATAGTAGCTTTGAAATTTTTTTCTGAAGACGAAATCAAAAAATTCTGCCAATATGCAAAGGAACGAAAATATTATTATCTTCATTTTGGTGGTATAAGGATTGGTCTTGCTCCATTATTTCGCCATGGCTTAAACACTCCCTGTATTGCTGAAGTCTTTGATCCCCGACACCAGAACTATGACCATGCCCGAAAAGGAACAATCATGGGTAATTTATCCACAGGCTGTCAATATGGCACTATCTATCCTGATTATTCGATAAGTTTGACAGATATTCATTTGAAAGATTGTTGGAAATTAATGACTGGGGTTCAAGGTCTTCAATTGGCATAAGAAAGTGAGTATCTCTCTGTATTAGTTTAAACTTCTTTCCAATTAACTAATACTGCTCATCCTAAGTTAAAACAACCTGTCTTGAAAGACTGTGTGACTGTTGGTCTTTCCAATGCCCAAGTTGAAGGTGTCCTTTATGATCCTACTGAACTTCCTAACAATTGGTATTTCCAATATAAGTCTATTGCTGATGAAAAGAAGCCAGAATCTAAACTCAAACGCATTGCTATCTCTGATGGTAGAGTCAAGCTTATTCCTCCTAAACCAGAGATTCCTAAACCTCTTGTCAGACCACGTCGATATGTTGTTCCTATGTCTGTTACTGAAGCATCTTCTTCAAATAGAGTTGATATTCCTCCTATTGAAGAAGTCTTTCCTTCTGAGCCTCAGTTGTCTTCAACTGAATTGTATATACCTGAATCAAAAACCTTTTCTTGCTGTGAATAAGATGCATCGTATCTCTCGTATTAATTTTTCTCCTATGGACGAATGGCAATATGCTAATCGTCATTTTGTAAAAGGTGGGAAATGGCCTCCTAAGACAAAATTTTGCACCACCTCTTCAATGTATAAACAGCCAGCCACAAGAGCTGATTGTGCTCCTCTGATTGAACATAATGCCTTGAATACTATTGAATTAGATCAGACCTACCAGATAGGCAATTATCTTACTACCTGGTGTGCACATGCCGAAGATGTTTTGGATGATCTCGGATCCCAGACTGAAGAAATTCTTGCTAATCTTAAGCTTCTCCATGATGAACAGTAAGAAGAACGTTAGAGAAGAGAAGCCGAGGAGAAAAAGAAAAAGGAGAGAAAGAGAAGAGAATCTAAAACTCCAAAGTTTTCAATCTCTATGGATACCCCTAACTATTGGGATGTAGATGAGAAACAAGCAGAAAGTGAAGCTGAATCTAGTGCTCAAGGTGCTCAAAAATCTGAAACTAAACTAGAATCAGCCAAAACATTGAATTTTCAAAAACCTAAGAGTGAAATAGGTACTCTAGAAAATGCTGCTACTAAGTTTCCATCTTTTATATTGCCATCTCTCCAAAAGGCCCATGTTTTCCAAGAAGTTCCAAAATATCCAAGAGTCGAAGAAGATTTGTTTGCTACTAATGCCACTGGATATGTTCTAGATTTAGATAAATCACCAATCCAGAATCTGATGGACTCGGCTGGATTTGACGATTTATCTAAATCAGAATCATTATCTTTATCTTTATCTGATTTATGTAAATCAAAATCATTATCTTTTTTGGGTATTCATGTGATAAATGGAAAAATTCAGATGTAGCCTCATATCTTGACCAAGCTCTCTGAATTTCTAGATGTCTTAACCGACACTAAAATGATTCAGCGATTTCTAGGTGTACTCAATTATGTTCATAAATATATCCCTAGATTATCAGAGAAGACTGCCCCAATCCGTCAACATTTGAATTTTGGTTGGTCGCCAGAAGCTACTGCTGTAGTCAAATCATTAAAGGCTGAATGCATGAAGCTACCAGAGCTTAAACCTCCTACTAATGGTTTTCTAATTCTTCAAACTGACACCTCTGATTCTTTTTGGGTTGCAGTTCTTTTTGAAATAAAGGGGGAAACAGGCGAAGAAATTTTATGTGCCTACGCATCAGGTGAATTCCTGCCTCACCAGAAGAATTATTTCACAGCTGAGAAAGAAACTCTTGCTATTTTTAATGGCATACAGAAATTTGAATTATATTTAGCTCCTGCCAAGTTCTTAATAAGAAAATATTCTATGAATTTCAAATATTTTCTATCTGCAAAGATATCAAGACAATTAGCAAGAGGAAGATTATTGGCATGGTAGATTTGGTTTCAAATGTATGAATTTGATGTTGAATGGGTTCCAGGTAATTCCAACTATTTAGCAGATGCTTTGACCAGAGAAATGAATAAAGCTCATAATCATCTGTGCTCCAATAGAAGAACTGATATATTTGAGCTTCCAGGTAAAACTGCTAAAGATGATAATTTTGAAAATTTTGTCAAAAGATTTCAAATTCTTGAACTAATTCTTGGTGATGTGATTATGGAGATTAAGAAAATTGTTGGGCTTAGAATAAGATGAAATCAGTGGATTCAAAGATGCCAAGCCTAGCAATCTAAGAACGTTGGGATTTTATTGGGTTTAGACGAAGAACTGGTAAAAGTCTATCCTTTACCCAATATGAAAGTGAAGCTTTATTTCAAAACAATGGATGATTACTGGTCAAGGGAATACATAGCAGGGATGATTAAAGTATTGAAGACTTTAAATTATTACAAGATTATTGGTGGTATAGATTTATCTTTTGCAATCTATACTTCTGCCAAAATGTTGGATCTGGATGAAATTAACATGACAGAAGGAGTTCAAAGATTTTTAATGTTTTTAAGAATTATTGATCTTTTTTATGAAATAGATGCTGCATTTCTACAAAGAAATGATGAAAATTATGCAGGTACAGATTCATTCCCTCAGTATGAGTTGTTTCAACCATTTGTAGATTGGGAAATTAAAGATGGACGCTGCAAGAAGAAATATCAAATAAGAGCTTCTCAATGTGTGGTAAGAACATTGCAGTATTTGAGAACTTTCTCTACTCCATGGGATTATCAAAGTATAGAATTCAGAAATCCTATTGTCCCAAATCCTTTTGCACAAATATATGGACCTTAATTGATTAATGAATCTGTATTAGCTGATAATACTGATGAAATCAAGAAGCTGACTCTTTGGCTTAGATAATTTCATAAACTCAAGTTGCCTGAAAAATTGTCTATGATCAAGACACTTGAAGAATGTCAGGGAAGAATAAAAATAATCAAATTGTTAATTAATCAAAAGGCATTGATTACTATTACTGTTACAGCCAGAAATTGGACAAATGATGTCGTTTGTTTGATAAGTTTATTGCTATCAACCAAGGTATGTTCATCTATGATTTTTGAATTAGGGTGGTAAAAAAAGACAGATATTAATCATATTTGTAAGCACTGGATCCAATGTGCCATAGAACGCTCTGTCAGCATGTTTCAAATTTTCAAATGGGAATTATTGGATGGATTCGAAATTCTAGTCCTATCAATGCCTGAATTCCGTAAAAGCAAGAAATATTCTTTCCTAGACATAGAGATAGACCCAATGGCATATGTTAACAGGTGGAAGAAATATGATGATAAATATCTCTTTCCACAGAAAAATATCTATGTAACGACACATACGATAAAGTTTGATATAGGACAATCATCAAAAGCTTTACTAAAAGGCGAATCTTCTACAGTTCCAGCTAAAGAAAAAGCAGCTACAGAGAAAGGAAAAGAGAAGGTATCCAATGATAAGGCAACTATTTTTTGGACCTGTACCAAGATGCTCAAGTGCAGCCAGACCAGGAGTGGGAATCTAAGTACATGAATCGGTTACATCAATCCTGGATCAATGAAAAGCTTCCCTCATCCCCATCCGAAATCAGTGAACCTGACCATGATGATGATTTTGATGAATATAGAAGTGCAAAAGGACATTGGTAATGCATTTTATTTTTAATTATTGTACTCGAGAATATTGAGAAGACACCGTCTGGGCCAGTAATGCCTGACAAGGACCCTCAATACTTCTCATACTCTATATAAGTGTGTGTATGCTTGTTTTAAGGATCATCGAGTGAGTGTGTGTGTGTGTATTGTGAAAGAGTGTTGTAATGCTTTGAGAGATCAGAGACAAGAAGGCTCTACTCTGAAGCATCACCTGGTATGTAACATTTTATTTGAATTAATACTGAAGCCTACTGGGCCGCCTGTCTGAGGACAGTTTATTCCAAGATCACTGTAAGTCAAGATTATAAAGCGAGTTGAAGACTAGAGGAGTCGTTTGTGTCTATCTCTATTTCTAGGAAATAATCTTTCTTGCTTTTACAGAATTGAGGCATTGATAGGACTGGCATTTCGACTCCATCTAATAATTCCCATTTGAAAATTTGAAACATGCTGACGAATAGTTCTATGGCACATTGGATCCAGTGCTTACAAATATGATTAATATTTGTCTTTTTCTGCCACCATAATTCAAAAATCATAGATGAACATAGCTTGGTTGATAGCAATAAACTTATCAAACAAACCACATCATCTGTCCCAAAATAGCATATGTTAACAGGTGGAAGAAATCTGATGATAAATATCCCTTTCCATAGAAAAATCTCTATGTAATGACAGATACGATAAAGTTTGATATAGGACAATCATCAAAAGCTTTACTAAAAGGCGAATCTATAACAGTTTTAGCTAAAGAAAAAGAAGGTACAGAGAAAGGAAAAGAGAAGGTACCTGATGATAAGGAAACTATTTTTGTGGACCTGTACCAAGATGCTCAAGTGCAGCCGGACCAAGAGTGGGAATCTGAGTACATGAATTGGTTACATCAATCCTGGATCAATCAAAATCTTCCCTCATCCCCATCCAAAATCAATGAACCTGACCATCATGATGATTTTGGGATTTTCGACATTCTAAAATGCTTGAGGATTTTCAGAACAACTTTTCAACAATTCATCATAAATAGCCATTTGATCTGGAGACCATTCAGGATTTCTGTTTGCTTTCTGTTTAGTGTTTGTTTGGCTTCTTTCTTCATAAACTTGCAGTACCTCTTGCCAATTGTTAGAATCATTCAACGGTTTTCTGGCACCTACTTTCTTTTGGCTATTTTCTTTGCGAGCTCCAGAGTTAGCCAATGTTAGTCTTGGAACTGAAATTTCCTTCTTCTTGATATTGAAGATGATTTTATCTTCACTAATCGTAACGGGAAATACAGAGTTAATGAATGGCATTCCAAGAAACAAACTTGCAGAGGTGTCATAATGTTGAACTGCAGAAAATTTGACAATACTCCCCCCTACTTTTAAAGAAACATTGTCAACATAGTGAGTGAGATTGACAGAGCCACCAATGGTCTCAGAAATAAGAATATTTTGCAAAGGTTTCGATAAACCTTTTCAGAGAGAGGCTCGTGCTAAATTATTGGATACACCAGTATCAATAAAAGCATCGACACTAACCCATTCTCCTTTGACGTGGAATTCGACATGGATATAAAAAAGTTGTTAGTCTTAACAATCTTCTTAAGAAACGAACTTTCATCAGTATTCATGGATGCTGGAGCTGGTAAGGATGAGGATTGAGAGACTATCTTCGGATAGGGGAAAAAATAATTTAGAGTGGGTTGTGGAGGCAAGGAATTTGAAACGGGAGTTGAATTCTTTATACCAATATTTGTAGTAGATAATGAGGGAAATACAGAGACAGTATCATCTGAAAGGTATTCATATGTATCATCAGTATAATCATCAGAACTAAATTCATCACTGAAATGTAAATCAGACTCAGGCTCTGGTTCAGAATAATTATCTCCATAGCATCGATTCATTTTTTGACAGATGTCAGAAAATGAATCAACATCGGACAAAGAAGCATCAGTTAAAATATATACATCTGACACTTCATCATTGGATTCAACCATAGACTAGTTATCTAAAAAATCATCCATTTGGTATAAAGCACCAATCCAGACTCTGATGGACTCGGCTGGATTTGATGATTTATCTAAATCTAAAACATATCCAGTGGCATTAGTAGCAAACAAATCTTCTTCGACTCTTGGATATTTTGGAACTTCTCGGAAAACATGGGCCTTTTGGAGAGATGGAAATATAAAATATGGAAACTTAGTAGCAGCATTTTCTAGAGTAGCTATTTCACTCTTAGGTTTTTGAAAATTCAATGTTTTGGCTAATTCTAGTTTAGTTTCAGATTTTTGAGCACCTTGAGCACTAGATTCAGCTTCACTTTCTGCTTGTTTCTCATCTACATCCCAATAGTTAGGGGTATCCATAGAGATTGAAAACTTTGGAGTTTTAGATTCTCTTCTCTTAAGGAGTAGAGCCTTCTTGTCTCTGATCTCTCAAAGCATTACAACACTCTTTCACAATACACACACACACACACACTCACTCGATGATCCTTAAAACAAGCATACACACACTTATATAGAATATGAGAAGTATTGAGGGTCCTTGTTAGGCATTACTGGCCCAGACAGTGTCTGCTCAATATTCTCGAGTACAATAATTAAAAAGAAAATGCATTACCAATGTCCTTTTGGACTTCTATCTTCATCAAAATCATCATCATGGTCAGGTTCACTAATTTCGGATGGGGATGAGGGAAGCTTTTGATTGATCTAGGATTGATGTAACCAATTCATGTACTCAGATTCCCTTAATATTTGGAGAGATGGCAATATAAAAGATGGAAACTTAGTAGCAGCATTTTCTAGAGTAGCTATTTCACTCTTAGGTTTTTGAAAATTCAATGTTTTGGTTTATTCTAGTTTAGTTTCAGATTTTTGAGCACTTTGACCACTAGATTCAGCTTCACTTTCTTCTTGTTTCTCATCTACATCCCAATAGTTAGGGGTATCCGTAGAGATTGAAAAATTTGGAGTTTTAGATTCTCTTCTCTTTCTCTCCTTTTTCTTTTTCTCCTTGGCTTCTCTTCTCTGACATTCTTCTTGCTGTTCATCATGGAGAAGCTTAAGATTATAAATAATTTCTTCAGTATGGGATACGAGATCATACATAACATCTTTGGCATGTGCACACTAGGTAGTAAGATAATTTCCTATCTGGTAGGTCTGATCTAATTAAGTAGTATTCAAGGCATTATGTTCAATCAGAGGAGCACAATCATCTCTTGTGGCTGGTTGTTTTGACATCGAAGAGGTGGTGCAAAATTTTGTCTTAGGAGGCCATTTCCCACGTTTTACAGAACAACGATTATCATACTACCATTCGTCCATAGGAGAAAAATTAATACGAGAGATACGATGCATCTTATTCACAGTAAGAAAAGGTTTTGATTCAGGTATATACAATTCAGTTGAAGACAACTGAGGCTCAGAAGGAAAGACTTCTTCAATAGGAGGAAGATCAACTCTATTTGAAGAAGACGCTTCAGTAGCGGACATAGGAACAACATATCGACATGGTCTGACAAGAGGTCTAGGAATCTCTGGTTTAGGAGGAATAAGCTTGACTCTACCATCAGAGATAGCAATGCGTTTGAGTTTAGATTCTGGCTTCTTGTCATCAACAATAGAATTATATTGGAAATACCAATTGTTAGGAAGTTCAGTAGGATCATAAATGACACCTTCGACTTGGGCATTGGAAAGACCAACAGTCACACAGTATTTCAAGACAGGTTGTTTTAACTTAGGATGAGAAGTATTAGTTAACTGGAAAGAAGTTTGAACTAATACAGAGAGATACTCACTGTCTTCTACCAATTGAAGACCTTGAGCCCCAGTCATTAATTTCCAACAATATTTCAAATTAATATCTTTCAGGCTTATAGAATAATCAGGATAGATAGTGCCATATTGAAAGCCTATGGATAAATTACCCATGATTGTTCCTATTTGGGCATGGTCATAGTTCTGGTGTCGGGTATCAAAGACTTCAGCAATACGGGGAGTGTTTAAGCCATGGAGAAATAATGGAGCAAGACCAATCCTTATACCACCAAAATGAAGATAAGAATATTTTCGTTCCTTTGCATATTGGCGGAATGTTTTGATTTCGTCTTCAGAAAACAAGTTCAAAGCTACTATTTGGACTGATGGACCAAAATTTTTTATAGTAACTTCTAATTCTTTCAAAAAAGATTTTTTCTTTAAAACATAAGACAAGGGAAGTTTATAGACATTAGTCGCATGAAGCGATGGAGGATTCCAATTTTCAGTATTATCTACAGACTCATGAGTTTCATTCGGATCTTCAGACTCAACAGTTCGAGCTGCAACTTCATTAATAATCTTACGATCTATGGATGAGAAAGAGCGTAGCAAATTTTCCATAACAGAATCGAGAACAGGGCTCTGATACCAATGCACACTTCATCATATATACATATTTAGAAAAAAAGATCAGGAATTCCTGCCTCACCAGTTAGATCTAGTAATAATATAGAAACAAGCAGAAAGTGAAGCTGAATCTAGTGCTCAAGGTGCTCAAAATTCTGAAACTAAACTAGAATCAGCCAAAACATTGAATTTTCAAAAACCTAAGAGTGAAATAGATACTCTAGAAAATGCTCCTACTAAGTTTCCATCTTTTATATTGCCATCTCTCCAAAAGGCGCATGTTTTCCGAGAATTTTGAAAATATCCAAGAGTCGAAGAAGATTTGTTTCCTACTAATGCCACTGGATATGTTCTACTTGGGCATTGGAAAGACCAACAGTCACATAGTCTTTCAAGATAGGTTGTTTTAACTTAGGATGAGCAGTATTAGTTAACTGGAAAGAAGTTTGAACTAATACAGAGAGATACTCACTGTCTTCTACCAATTGAAGACCTTGAACCCTACTCGATGATCCTTAAAACAAGCATACACACACTTATATAAAGTATGAGAAGTATTGAGGGTCCTTGTCAGGCATTACTGGCCCAGACGGTGTCTGCTCAATATTCTTGACTACAATAATTAAAAAGAAAACGCATGTTGTGAATAAGATGCATTGTATCTCTTGTATTAATTTTTCTCCTATGGACGAATGGCAGTATGCTAATCGTCGTTTTGTAAAAGGTGGGAAATGGCCTCCTAAGACAAAATTTTGCACCACCTCTTTGATGTCAAAACAGCCAGCCACAAGAGCTGATTGTGCTCCTCTGATTGAACATAATGCCTTGAATACTACTGAATTAGGTCAGACCTACCAGATACGAAATTATCTTACTACCTGGTGTGCACATGCCGAAGATGTTTTGGATGATCTCGGATCCTAGACTGAAGAAATTCTTGCTAATATTAAGCTTCTCCATGATGAACAACAAGAAGAATGTCAGAGAAGAGAAGCCAAGGAGAAAAAGAAAAAGGAGAGAAAGAGAAGAGAATCTAAAACTCCAAAGTTTTCAATCTCTATGGATACCCCTAACTATTGGGATGTAGATGAGAAACAAGCTATACTGATGAGACATTTGAATACCTTTTAGATGATACCGTCTCTGTAGTTCCCTCATTATCTACTACAGATATTGGTATAAAGAATTCAACTCCCGTTTTAAATTCCTTGCCTCCACAACCCACTTTGAACTCTTTTTGCCCCTATCTGAAGACAGTCTCTCAATCGTCATCCTTACCAGCTCCAACATCTGTGTAGACTTCGACAGGAATATACAAAAGATTTTTAGTATTAACAATCTTCTTAGGAAACGAACTTTCGTCAGTATTCACGGGGCTTTCAAGGGTTTTTTTGGGGGTTTCTTGTGGTTTTTATGGTTTATTTTTGTCCTTTTTGTATGAATGGTTTTTATTTCAAATTAATTTATTTTATTTTTTAAGATAAATTAAATAAAAGAGACCAATACATCACAAACCCTATCTTAGCTTCAGCCTCTAGGACGTTTTTGGGTAGTTTGGTAGTTGGGTTGAGATGCTCCATCATTGAGAATTCCTCGTTCCAGCATTAAAGCCATAGTTGATCTTGAAACCCTTAGTCTAGCTAGGAAACCCTCGATTGAGCTCCTTCTCCCTTATAGCCCATGTTAAATGAGATGTGTAGACTAGGACGAGGCTTTTGAAAATTCTTAACATCTTGATCGAGCTATAGGGATCATTCGACCTCTATAGTTGGATCAATCCCTAAAGCTCAATTGATCCCTAACACTTGATCAAGCCTCTAACTCATTTGAGGGTTTAGTCATAGTTTGATTGAGGGTTTGTTTTAACCCTTGATTGAGCTATCTCTTATCCCTCAAGAAGCTTGGTGGAGCACTTAAATCAGGTTCATAGAGATCGCTTTTGTTACCTAAATGTGCCGTCCCTTTCCAAAAAGTGTTACGTAGCTTCATGTACTCATCCTTTAACATGCATTTTTTTCCATAAAAAAGTAAGGCAAAGAAAGTGCATAGTCATGATGTCAGTGAGATCTTAGATAGGAGATTGGGCCATTTACATCATGGCACCTTAAACATTATGCAACAAATAAACACTAGCCTGCCTAAAGGATCACTTGAGCAACATGATGTCTGTAAGGGTTGTACCTTAGGGAACTATTTGAAATCCACATTCCATGGTCGAGACAAAAAAGCACATGTAGTCTTGGATAGAGTCGAATTTGATTTTTTTGGAATCTTCTAGAAAACCTCCACTATTAAACATAAGTATGATGTTATTTTTATTCGTGATTTTTCAAGGAAGTGTTGGATATTATTCGTGCAAAAAAAGGTTGATACATTCTCAAATTTTATAGAATCCAAGGCACTAGTTGAGAAAGTGACTACAAAGAAGGTGAATTCTCTTAGAAGAAAAAATGGAGGTGAGTAGTTTTGCATTAATTGAAGGACTTTTCTATGAATGAAGGCATTTGAAGATATTTCATAGCACCCCAAATCCCACAACAAAATGGGGTAGATGAGAGGAATAACTAGAGCATTCTAGGAGTTGTGAGAGCTATGCTAGATGACGAAGAGCCTTCACTGATTTTGTGGGTAGAGGCATGTAACACAATAGTCTACTTGTAGAACCAGAATCCTCATTTGATTATTGGTATGATTACGCAACAGGAGGCTTTCTCAAGGAAAAAGTCGGATGTATCTAATTTCCAATTTTTTAGAGCCTCTATTTACTTACATGTCTCCAAATATTCTAGGAGGAAAATTTAGCTGAAAGTAGAGTTCATATTTTTCGTGGGTTATAATGAAACTCGAAACAATTACATGGGTACTTACCTTTTGTGAGAATGACAGTTGTGTGAAGGTATGTAATGTTTGATAAGGAGAAAGAAATGAGATTCTCTCTTGAGAGGGATATTCAGTTCCAACCAGAACATGAGATTTTAGCTGTAAAGGAGGAGCCTTATGAAGTTATGGAGAAACCAAAAATGGAGGATCGGAGAGGAGGCAGATTGGATATATCCACTCCACTAGAACCATCTAACGAATTTAGAAAGAGAATGAGGAAAGATGATAGATTTGCACAAGATGCGAGGGAGAATGTGGGACCTCCTTCAAATTTGCACAGGAAAAGGAGGTCACCTAAGAGGCACACTAGCTACATGGATATAATGAATGGGCTTATAGAGACCGAGCCATCCTCTTTTGAGGAAGCAGTTTTCCAGCCAGTTTCGGCAATGGTGGAAGAATATGAATCCACCATGAAGAAAAGTGTTTTGGAAGTGGTCCCGAGACCAAGAGATAAATCAGTTGTGTGTTTGAGATAGATTTTCAAGCATAAACATCCAATAGTTGAAAGAATATAAAGTATAAATATTCTCTCAAGTTAAGGGAATTGACTATGAGGAAACATTTTCTCCCATACAAAAGTACTCATCCATAAGATCAATTATTGGATTGGTTGTGTAGATGGGGTGGAATGTCCACTAGATGGATGTTAAAATAACATTTCTCACTCACGTTATTGGCGAGGAAATGTACATCAAGAAACAAATTTTTTTTGATACATTTGATCAAGAGTCTCATTTTTCGAGACTCACGCTGGCATTATTCAGTGTCAAAGAGGTGCCCCGAGCTTGGTACACTAAGAACGACAATATCTCACTGGATTTGGATTCACAAAAAGTGAAGTGGATTTGAACCTATATCATATTTTTGTAGAAGGTGATTTTTTATCATTGTTTTTTATGTTGATTATTTAATATTGAGAGGTGATGAACAGTTGATCAGCTCTTACAAGGAGGACCTTGCAAAGGGAACTTGAGATGAAAGACCTGAGTCTTATGCTCTACTTCCTTACTAGAAGAATGGAAAGGTGATGGGGAATTAATTATGTCTCAAGGAATGTATGCCACCGAGATGGCCGATATATTTCACATGGAGAGTTGTAATCCCATGGAGACACCTCTATTAACCAATTGGAGGTAGGATAATGTCACTTCAGGTGAAGAGGTTGATGCTACCATTTACCAACATCTAGTGAATTCATTGATGTATCTTGTGAACACATGACCACATATGTCTTATGCATTCAACGAGTTGATCTAGGATATGGTTAGGTTGACTAAATTGTATTAGAATGAATCAAGTCATGTCTTATAGTACCTTAGAGGAACTACCCAGTATGGATTATGGTACATACAGACACAAGAAGTGAAGTTGTGTGGATTCACAGATGGAGATTAGTCACAGAGTCCATCTGATCGAAAGAGTACATCAGGGGGACTGTTCACTATTGCGTCCAAAACAATTTCCTAGTACAACATGAAGCAGAGGTATGTGGCACTCAACTCGGTAGAAGCTAAATACATGGTTGCAAGCTATGCAACATGTCAGGTGATCCAGATGAAAAATATAGTTGTGGGACTATTTGGTGAGGATATTGATCCAACTGTGATATTTTTTGATAATTAGAGTTTATTTAAGTTGCTTTAGAATCTAGTATTTCATGATTGATCCAAGGATATAGATATATGGTATCATCATTTGTGAAACTGTGTGCAAAAGATGATAATGTTTCTAAAATACATTGTGACATAGGAACAAGATGTTGACATCTTGACAAATGATTTTTAAAGAAGGGAGTATGAACTCCACAGGTGCAGGATAGGGGTGGTTGAATATCCCTTTTTTTCTAAGAGAGAGTGTTGAGAAGTGTAGCAAGGAAGTCTCAATTTGACTTTCGCTTGATGGAATTGAGAAATTTCTAATTTCGACATCAGCAGACAACTTGGCGATAGTTAAAAAAGGTGACATGGCTCTTTTCACTCAGTTAAATCAATAAATTCAAGTTATAGGGCTTGAAGTTTAGTTATGCATGTGTGATTGCTAATTTGCAGCAATCCATGTCAATTATTTCTAGTTGTATAGTTCTAACAGTTGATAGAACAAGTTGGAGGTGAGTTGTGATGTGGGACAATAGTCCAACCAAGTGATCATCTAGTTAATTGACCAATCAACCAAAAATAACTAGTGCATGCAAAGAATTAAAGTTCCCTACTTGTGGTGGAGATTCCAAGGCATTGTAACATCGGTTATAGACTAGTCTTGAGTGTACAAGTGTTGCATGATGTCGCAAATCCAACACAACCTTGGGAATTGTGTGATCAATTGGAGGAAAAATCATAAGAAATAGGGGCATAATTCCTCGATATTTTCATAAGGTAATATGGGCTCAAGAAGACGTGAAAATTGACTAACTCTAGGTCAGATCTTCTCATTGGGCAGACCATAAGGTTACTCACTTGCACATTGAGCTCAAAGTGAGTAAGAAATTGTAATGCATTATCTATTCATCTAATTAATGCAAGCATACTTAAGTGGTTTTTACGATTTTATTTCCCCTTCATAAATCTGTGTACTTGTGTATGTGATTGATGCATGTTTGTGAATGTTGTTATGAATTGTTAATTAATTTCCACAAAGAAGTAGAGTAAAATTGTGTCTCTTGATTCAGATTAATTTCTTCAGTTGTACAAGTTGATTTCCCCTTGATAAATATATGTACTTTTGTATGTGATTGATGCATGTCTCTGAATGTTGTTCTAAATTGTGAATTAATTTCCACAGAGAAGTAGAATATAATTGTGTCTCTTGATTTAGACTAATTTCTTGAGTTGTCGCGATTCTATCACCATATTTCTACATGCATTACTCATATAATGTTTGGTGAAAATGTGAAGCTGGGTTACACTTTGAGAAAAAAATTTCATTTTTTTCGGTTCTTCAACTTTCTGCAAACTATAACAATTTTTCTGTGTAGAATTTCATTTTGCGGTAAAAATAAAAGTTGTGAGAAATTTTGTTAGCTTTCTATTACTTATTTTTTGAAATTTTTTTATGCAGATTTGATATGTCAACTTAGCATTTCTTTGATTGTGTGTTTCTTAACAATCAAAGAATTCATAAGAAGTCATGTTATGTGGCAACGTTGTATTCATTGAAAATTTGTGTTTTTGAAAAAACAAAATGTGTTACAACAATCTAGACAGAGTCTACTTTGGTTTCGTCATATTTACAAAGCAAATGGATGCATATCATAATTACTAGAATTTTCTGAACTGGTCCAATACGAAAAACTGCGTATTTTTGATATGTTTCGCGTGGCAACAAATTTCTTAACATACAAGTTATAAACTAAAAATCTAAAAGCTACCCATTACAGTCAATGGACCAATGTAATGCCCCATAATTTTTTAAATTTTTTTTACAATGTATTTTGGGAGATACAAAATTTTGATTTCACTGAATCACGATGACCCTCAAAAATTGTTTGCACTCATTTTATTAAAAAAATAATTAAAATTAATAAACGTTTACGAAATTCCATAAAATTTATATTTCCTGAAAGTAGATTCAATTCTGAAAATGCTTGTCTTGGTTCCGACAGTTAATTAACAAGTTTTCATGGAGTTTAATCAGTCCAAAGTTGCAGAACCGTTTTTAGAGCTTGGCTCTGCGTAATCAGTGACGCGTTAGTTCGGCCGAACTATTAGCAATAGTTCGGCCGAACTATGTTTTCCGCTTACGGGCTGCTAAAACTAACGGCTTAATAGTTCGGCCGAACTGTTGATAAAAAGTTCGGCCGAACTATTGTGCAATTCTCCGTCGGCCGGAAATTTTTGTGGAGCCCCCTACAAAACACACATTTCGCGTCAATATAAATTTCCGCGAAATGAGTCACAATTTTCGCACATTTCGCACTTCATTTCATTCTACAACTTGGTTTGAATTCAAAAACTTTTCTTCAAAGTCTGGGTTTGAAAATTTTTTTTGGAAGACATTTTTTGGAGGCGGCGTGATTTTTCTTGGAGGTTCAAAGTTTGAGTTTAAAGAACAAGACATTTTTTGGAGGCGACTTGATTTTTCTTGGAGGTATGTAAGTGTTTTGTGTTGAAATAAATCTTTTGAGCTTCTTTGTACAAAAATTTTTCTTCACATTTTAGAGGCGGTGTGATTTTTCTTAGAGGTATGTACGTGTTTTGGATCAAGGATTACGTATTTTTTAGAAAATATTTTTTAAAATTAAATCTTTTGTGATATTGTTTGTAATTGAGTTATTGTCTAATTTTTTAAAGGAAATTTTTTGAACCTCATACTCTATTATCATTGGAAATCGAAGAACTTGTGTGAGAAAATATGATAGAAAAAGAAAGCCTGAAGAACGTAGAGAAGAGACGAGACAATATCGCAAAAGAAAGTTAGAAGCTCTCTCTAATATTGAAGAGGAAAATCAACCTCAAGCAGAAATTGAAGCAGGTATGTAAATGTAAATATTACATGATCTATTGATATATATTTAAAATTTTCCTAATATAAAATATGAAGCTTAATTTTTATTTGATGAACTAGTTTGAAAAATATTTTGTTTGAGGTAAACAGACACAGATATTCCTCAAAATATTGAAGAAGAAAATCAACCTCAAGCAGAAATTGAAGCATGTATGTAAATGTAAATATTATGATCTATTGATATATTTTTAAAATTTTCCCAATGTAGAATGTGAAGCTTAATTTTTATTTGATGAACTAGTTTGAAAAATATTTTGTTTAATGTAAACAGACAGAGATACTCCTCAAAATATTGAAGAAGAAAATCAACCTCAAGCAGAAATTGAATCGGGTATGTACATGTAAATATTATGATCTATTGATATATTTAAAATTTTCCTAATATTTATTGACATATTTATTAATTTAGTTATTTATTGAATATGTACTATTTTTTCGAATATGTACAGATGAAATCACTATCAATAATGAGATGTTATAAAATGTCGACACTCACACACATGGAGATAAAAAACCTGACTATATTATATGATATCGTGTCGATAAAATTTTGGAATTGTTTTTCAAACCTGAGCAAGTGACAGTTCAAGCTCAAATATTGAAAGGTCTCCTATCATCAAGGAAATTAAAAGAAGCGACGACACTATTGGGTATTTGAAAATCAACCAAAGATAAAAAAATGAAAGAAGAGGTGATAAAAAATATGAGTTGTGCTATAGAGTCAATTAAGAGATCTAGATATAAAGAGGTTTCAAATATACGTAGAGGAATACAAATAGCAATGGTTTCACCAAGTACTCAAGAGAACCGTTTGAATCTAACATCTATGGCACGAGCACTGGGAACCTCGCGAAAAAATCTCCACAAACATCGAAAATTTCGACTGCAAATAGACGTAAATGATGAACTCGCTTGTTGGAGAGCTATTTGTAGGCAACCATACAAAGATAGACTTGGAGAAGATGTTAAAAAAATAATATATGAATATTGGAAGAACAATTCGTGTGTTTCACCCACTGCAAGACATGTGATGTGAAGAAGAATAGCACGAAATCAATACGAAGAACATGAAAAACATCTCTTGGAAACCACTCAAATAGAGTTATTCAACAAGTTCAAAGAAGAGAATCGTCAAATTCAAGTTTCACTCAGTGTTTTTGTTCAACAAAAACCATGGTATGTAAAACCTATCACCGTACGCGACACTTGTTGTTGTCGTTATCATGTGGAATTTGAGTTATATTATGACACAATCCTTGATTTCGGTAGAACATTATGGAAGGATTCACCTCCTCCTTCCACTATCCGTGAATTCATATCTCAAATTCTATGTGAAAGAGAAAGCGATGAACTATTTTACAAAAAGAAATGTGTTGGTGGTAAAAAATGCGAAGATTGTGGAAATTTGACTAAATTTCAAAACAAATATCGTATTGATATAAATGATCAATCATTGTCCAACATGAAAGTGAAATGGAAGAGATACGAATATACCAGTACATCGATTCAAGGTGCAGATAGTGTTAAAAGAATCGAATTACGAGAAGAAGAAATTTTTCTAATAGACTTTTTGAGAAAGTTTGAAGCAGAAATTTACAAATACACCATGCATTCCCATAGAGCTCGATGGCAAGACTTGCAATTCAAAAAATATCGTGAAGGTTTTCCACCAGGAACCATTTTGTCATTGATTGATTTTGCAGAAAACTACACATTTGCTCCACAAAAAGAAATTCAGAGTGAATACTATCACTCTGACCAAGTCTCCATGCTCGTCCATATTCTATATAGACATGCTGAACAAAATGTCGATCATATAGAAAGCATGAGTGAAAATCGACATATCATTAAAGAATATTATTTTTATATCAGTGACGATCGTACGCATGATACATGTTTTGTACAACATTGTTTTGGAAAAATTTATGATTCATTGAAAAATCGTGGAATAACATTCAATGAACATTGGATATGGTCAGACGGATGCGCAGGTCAATTCAAATCTGCACGATCATTTTTTTGGTTGTGTCGTCTTCATAAGAAAACCTCCATTAAACATTTTTGGAATTTCTTTGAGACTGGCCATGGAAAAGGAGAACATGACGGTGCAGGAGCATGCATAAAACGAGTACTTCGAAGATATCAAATGAACCACTTTGCACGCCGACTTGCGAACGCTAAAGAAGTTGTTCAATGGTGCAAAAATGCTCTAAGCCATGAGATTAACCCATCACGAGAAGTGCAAAGGTACATTCAATTTAATTTATATTGGTAATCTAATTTTAAACATTGTACATTTATCATGCAATTTGATTATTTTTAATTGTATTTTGATATCATATTTACAAATTTTTTTTCTAATTTTCCATATAAAGGTTTTTCTGGCATATTGGAATCGGAGACGTAAATAGATCAATTGGAAATGAAGTTGGAACAATAAAAGGGACTCGAAAATTGCATTCAATTCAAACAAAATTGTCCACAAATGTGTTTGCATTGGATAAAAGAAAATATTCTTGTTTTTGTGATGTTTGCATAGACAACAAAAAATCCAATGACGTCTGTGAAAACAAAATGTATGTGAACGATTGGAAACATACAGAGCTAAATACAAAGGGAAAAATGTCTATTGCAATGTTTGAAGAAATGGAATCAGATGAAACTACAATATCATCCGATGGTGATCGAGTTTCTGATCTTGTTAGAGAAGGTAACATTTGAATTACTTTTTAATGATTTAAAGATTTACAAATTTAAATTTAAATATGCATAATTAAATGTTAAATTTATTTTATTGTGCAGGAGATGTTTTTGCCGTAATTGCACCTATTGACAACGATGAAAATGTGAAGTATTATTTGATGCGTTGCACTGAACAAAAAATGAAATTATTACAAGACTATAATGATCACGGATTTCAGTATGACAAAGGGTCTATTATACCGAAAGGTTATTTTTTCAAACAAACTCGTCAAAGTGGAGACTTTGTTTACTTCGAAGACTATGAACCTAATTCCATAAGTTGTCAATATAGTCACTTGGTGTGTGCAGCACGCATAAAGTTGATAGAAGTTCAATCAAAGAAAAAATCAAAAATTAAGAAATGGAAAATGTCAAAATCCGATCATGAACAGATTATTGAGGATGGAATTCCATTAGAATTTTTTTGAGTGAAGTGTTAGGACAACAATTTATTATCTTTTAAACCTTTCAGTACTCAACTAAAAATTGAACTGCTTACGTTATTTGTGGTTTGCAAATGTTACAAATTGTTTGGGTAGAAGCACGTGCTCTAGTTTCCACTGAAAATAGTTTTTCTATACATGTGCATTGATTAAAAATGTTAAATATGTATTGGATATATATATTCTAGAATGAAATTATTTGTTCTTGTATATTAATTGTTTTTGTATATGTTCTCCGACCATATGGTACAAATTATTTCACTTTATTTTGTAAAGTCAGATTCGGTCCCCATATGGCATAGCCTCCAAGGGACGAGATAACAAGTGGCTGTCCCCACTTGCCCGAATCTCGGCTTTTAAGTACAATTTTACTGTTTATGTCGAGCATATTACATGATTTCCTAGCCAAAGATAGATTCTCTTTGTTTCAAGTTTCTAGTAAAAGTTGTCACTAATTATTAGGTTTAATTATTATAACACAAAAATTGTTTAACATTATCAATAATTTTTTGCGCTTAAAGTAAAATCAATGAAAACTATTAATCCAATGTCTTTACAAGTAATGTACCATCATACATGCAATTATATCAAATTATAAATCAACATATACAATGAAATCAATGGGGATTGTCTTGTTGCAAGTAACATAATTTCAATTTATCATATGTGCAAATGTAGGTTGAAACCATCCAAAACTTTAAGTTGTAAATTGAAACCATCCAAAACTTTAAGTCTTAAAACCCTTTCGATTATATATTGTGCATCATTAAAACATTTAACATTTAAAGTTCATTAAATATCACATGAAAAATGTAGATTGAAACCATCCAAAACTGGAGTTTTAAAAACTTCACATGCCATGCCAATTATAATTCAACAATCCAACAAAAAAATTTAACAAATTAAATATCACACGCCACACTAAGACGACCACACTAAGAGGATTGGTGAACTTCGTTTGGAAGGAGTCAATATATGTCGTATTGGAGCGATTAGACAGAATTCGAAAAGGAAAGAGCTTGAACCAATTCAAGCAGACCCAGGATCGAATTGTTCTATGGAGCTTCATGAGAAGAGATATGTGAAAAGCACTATTAAGCCATGCCAATTATAATTCAACAATGCAACAAAAACATTTAACAAATTAAATATCACATGCCAAAGTCGTTTCAAGTTTTTGGTAAAAGTTGTCGCCGAATGACCTACTAGAATATTATAAATACTAAATTTGTAAGATCATTTGGCATTCGGAAAAATTCGAAAGTCTTAGACTGTCAATCAATTTAAAGTATCATTCACCATAGGGAGTGTAAAATATTCAATGTAGGTTGGTGACGATGCTCACTCCTATCTTGAAGCAGCGCCAATGACCAATTCTTTAATGAATTCCAATGCACTAGACCAATGTTGGTTCAACCTACTTGGTTTTTCACGCAAGAAATTCCAAGGATGGACTTTCTAGACAAACTGCTGAAATTGAAAAGCTTGACATGGAGATACGACAAGGTGAACAAAGACTTCAGGATTAGTTATTATAACACAAAAATCATTCTACATTGTCAATAATTTTTTGCGCTTACACTGTAATCAATGAACACTATTAATCCAATGACTTTACAAGTAATGTACCATCATACATGCAATTATATCAAATCAGAAATCAACATATACTACATAATGAAATCAATGCGGATTGTTTTGTTACAAGTAACATTTCAATATACCACATGTGCAAATGTAGGTTCACATTCTATCATTCATGTTACACTGAAATCAATGAACACTATTAATCCAATGACTTTACAAGTAATGTACCATCATACATGCAATTATATCAAATCAGAAATCAACATATACTACATAATGAAATCAATGCGGATTATTTTGTTACAAGTAACATTTCAATTTACCACGTGCAAATGTAGGTTCACATTCTATCATTCATGTAGTTTTAAAAACTTCAGATACCATTAGAATTATAATTCAACTATCCAACAAAAACATTTAACAATAAATATCACATGCCATGCCAATTATAATTCAACTATCCAAAAAAAATATTTAACATTAAATATCAAATGTCAAATGTAATTCAATGACAACATTACTTCACATTCACATGCCAAAAGTACTAAAACCATCCAAAGAACACCGAAATCAATGAACAAGTTATTAATCCAATGACTTTACAAGTAATGTACCATCATATGTATGCAATTATATCAAATCAGAAATCAACATATAATGTAATGAAATCAATGGGGATTGTCTTGTTACAAGTAACATTTCAATTTACCACATGTGCAAATGTAGGTTCACATTCCATCATTCATGTAGTTTTTAAAACTTCAAATGCCATGCCAATTATAATTCAACTATCTAACAAAAACATTTAACATTAAATATCACATGCCATGCCAATTATAATTCAACTATCTAACAAAAACTTTTAACATTAAATATCACATGCCATGCCAATTATAATTCAACTATCCAACAAAAACATTTAACATATGTCCAAAAATATGTCCAAAAAACATATTGTAATAAAATATGTCCAAAAATTGTAAATCTCACTCAAGTATCAAACTATATCAAGTTTAACAAATTTTAAAACCATCTAAATTTTGAAATAAAATCAAATCTACTGTATATCTTGTCCATCAAATGGAAGATCTAGCCTCTGGGTCTCGGTTGGCTCGCTATCTTGTAAAGGGAAAACCTACATACACAATGTACATCTACTTGAACATTAAAATTTGAAGTTTTAAAAATGAACGAGAATATATATATCTAGAACTTCATGTAAAAAACAAAATATAACAAAAAAATCGCGCAATACCTCGTAAGGTTGCCTCTCCATTTGATGAACAGGATCTGCCATAGAAACATCTCTAGTGGTAACCTGTACAATATACATGTACAGTTAAATATAAATAAATATATATATACAGAAATAATTTATATAAATTAAAAACTTTCAAATGAAAATGCACGTGTGTACATATATATAAACTTATTTGAACAATAATATTAAAAAAAAAGAACTAAAGACAACTTCTTCAAATGCTGTGGATGTCCCTATCTCCGTCGCTAAAGTCCTCGGATTAAAAAAATCTTCTATACAAACCTAAATTCAAAAAAAATTAAATAACTCAAAATATAGATCTCTCTCTATATATCTCAATTTTTTATGGAACTTTTTGAGGTAACATAAATTTTGAACTTGTGAAAAATTGTCCATACTTGGTCATCTCCCAATGAAGTAGAAGGTATATCTCCTAAAGAAGAAGAAGGTACCGGGATCCCAAAAACATCAGACGGAATCGGTACCCGTTAAAACATTTTATCGAATTATATATATACATACATGTACATGTGTGGCAACAATTATTTATTTTAGAGTCACTTAAAAAACACTAACATACATGTGCCAACATATCATGATGGGCAGACCCATCTGCATCGTTTGAGCCAGAGGTCCCGAACGTAATATTAACATTTTCATCACGCATCATGCCTGAGAACCGCAAATGGTGTTTTAACATATAATCATACCTTTTTGTTAGATTAATGTACACATACAAATAAATGTATACATGTGTACATACACATGTATTTATTACAAATTGTACAAATGTATATGTAAATATAATTTCAAATCCTAAGGTCACTAACACATACCGTTCCGGTGCCCTCTTCCTCACGAAAAATTAGGTCTTGCAGACCATTGCGACAATTTATTGTGTATGTTCGGAGATCTTCAACATTCATGTTGTAAATCTCCTCATCTGTATGATAAACAAAATTGGCACCTGCATATTCACGTGCTCTTTGTCGATTTAAGCCAAGATCGACTCCACTCAATCCGCTATGAACATTTTCGATCATAACATCTCTTGCTTCACGACTTATTTGAGAAGTCGCATCCATCTCTGATCGCAAGGTTTCGAATCGAGACGGTCGACTCACCAATGGCGGCTCAGGGCGAGGCAACTCCACATCTCGCTTTGCGCCCTTACGTTGACATAATCGACCTCTCCCCGGGCCAAAAAATTCTGAAGGAAGATCATTGTAGTCGGCTTTCATACCCAAAAAAAATTCTGCATAAAACATTTGTGCAAAATAAAGAGGAACTTTATCGTTCCATGGAAGCCTTCCAAAGGCCGCAAGATGTCGACTATACAAATATTTTTCTTTGTCTGGGTGCTTGAAATACTGCACCTTCAACATCTTTCTTTTTGGCCCTTCCTTATAATTAAACATTGACTTAGCCTGCGCTCTTGAAACTTTTTTTTTTATGTCCTGCCATTTATCGGGACCTATCACTGTTTCTCTTCTCTTTCTCATCACTTCTACAAATGAATCAGTGGTTGGCCCCAAATCTTTGTACACTTTTACCATTTCACTCAATGAATGTGTAACTATCTGTAGGCTTTGTCTACTCTCAGCAGGTAGAGTCAAATCCTGGAGATCTCTCTACAATTTTGCATAAAGGCTTTGACACCTTTGTAAGGTGCATTCCGCCATGTTCGTTTCCCATGGTATATCAGTAATCTCAGCCGGATAAGTTGTGCTAGGTTGACAACCTTCTTCTTCAATGTAGAGCGCTGCCCTGCGTCTTTTTTGACCACTGGCTCGAACATTTTCAGCCTCTGCATGAATATATATAAAATTTCATATATTATAAAAAACACGTGTAAAAAAAGTTGTAAAAATTTAATGAAAAAATATTGAAATTGATGGAAACCTTGATGTTGTTGGTTAACATCATCTCCAGCATGACCCTGCTGAGAACCAGCCCCAGAATGATGATGCTGAGAACCAGACCCACAGTGACCCTGTTGAGAACCAGCAGCCGTTGATTGCTGGCCTTCGGGGGAATAAATATCACCCCCTTCCGGCACCCTGCTACCTCGACCGGTTGAACCTTGGCCACGCTCCATTGATGGAGTAGAAAGCCTTCTCCTCTTGCCTCCTAAAAATCAAAATATGAAACTTATTAACAACTAATTTCACTCACAAAGTTAATAAAAAAATCAATTCCATATGTACACACATGTATGGATATTTAAGATTATATTTAAATACCGTGAACATCCTCCAATCCCTGACCCTCCATATGGGATTCAGCCGATATTCATCTTTCATCCTCCATGATATATATCTATTGGTCAACATTCACAAAATAGATTTCAAAAAATCAATACCTCGAAGTAAAATCCAGTTTGGGGCTGTTAAATCCAATATGTTCTATATTTCTTACATTTCTGCCCTCCTATTTTTCTTTCCAACCAAGGTTTATAAAATAACATGAGAAGCAACATGAGACTTAGAACAATCATTTTCATTATCTATATGGAAGGCAAGAATGATTATATCCCCTTGAGCTTAAGGGCATGTAGTTTGTCAATTTTTATCATATATTTTTTGGTAAGTGTAAATGTTTTTTTTATCTATAGTACACGTCATGAGTTCCCCACTTTTACCTTATGTAAAGCATGATTCTAGGATTACTAAAATTTGTACTTGGTTTTTTAAGAATATATCAAATAAAGTTTTTGAGAAGCAAATATGGCTTTTTCCTTAGAATTTGGCACTTTGAATTTCCTTACCCATATTTCTTGTTAATGATTATAACCTTAAAATGGTTAATATTGGTTTGTCATCATCATCTAAAAATGACTTGGCACATGAAAATTTACCATGTCCATCATCATCACTTCACACCATCTCATACATGACCCCTTCTACATATTATATGCATGAATTTTTGAAATGTCATCCTCTCTACCTATCCCATGAATGGATTGTGACAACAGGTGAATAAAATACAATTTATAAGCAGAAGATAGTTTCTAGCTTGTCCTCCTCCATCCGCCCCATAGCTAGTGATTTCTCAATTTTCCACTTCCAACTTTCTATTCTCGAAATTCATTAGCAGCTATATTTATCGATAGCCACACCACTATACATATAATTATCATATACACTACTACATTAATGAACTTTACGTTGTTTGTTATTGTAAATTCCAATAACAAACAATGTTAATTGAGTTTAGTAGTGTATATAACAATTTCTTTGACTTCCAAGTGTGTTGTGACTAAATAGTAGAATTAACTACCAAAATGAATTTCCAAAATAAAATGTTGGAAGAGAAAAATAGGCAATCATTAGATATGAAGTGCGTGGAGGAGGACAAACTTATACTGATCATTTCCTTATCAAATTTCCTTTATTCACCTAATGTCACAATCAATCGTGGTCTAGATAGAAGGGATGACCTACCATAAATTCAATCATATAATGTGTAGAAGGGTCATATGTAGATTGTGTGAAACGATGATTACAAACATGATAATTTTTCATCTACTAGGCCATTTTGAGATGATGATTACAAACTAGTGCTAGCCCATTAAAGGTTATAATCATTGGTGCCTAATGTGGGGTGGAAAATTTAAATCAAGTTCGTATCAAAGTACAATTTAGCTCATTTTAGTCAAGGTTAGTTAGAAGAATTAGCTATTGGTTTCTACCTTCAATTTCCTCTAAAAATGAATGTGTACGTGCTTTTGAGAGACATTAGAGACATTAGAGGAACAAGGTCCAAATTTTTGATGAAAATGTGCTATGAAAGTAAAGGGCTTTAAAGGCAAGCATGTACAAGGCATAGTTGAGCCAAATGTTCTTCAAGAAGGGCCTAATTATTTGGGTCTTGGTTATGGAAAACATGGAAAATGCTCCAAAGCCAAGGAGGCTTGTGAGGTTTGTGTTCATGATGAATGGAACATGTACATAGTTTACCTTAAAGTTGTTTTGTTTTACGAATATTAAAAAATGAAGAACTTCTATTTAGATCCATTCCAGAGATTGACTGCAGGGGCATTTACTAGATATGTCACCTTTCATAAAAGATGAGATCCAGAGGCTACCTGGCCCTTTACAGACTCTGCCTATAGAACTTGTAGACGTAAACACTAGAGGCATTAACAATATCAAAGAACTAGACATGGGAATGTGTCTCTTTCCCTACGCAAAAAAATAATTCTTGAGGTAGTTAATCTTCATAGACAGGTCATCAAGCAAGTCAATGTGATCATCCCTCCTTCCCTCCCTCCTAAAATAATTATATTTTGCGGGTCAGAAAGCCAAAATATGGAGACAATTATCACCAAATACAACGTACGATTATGCATGATGGAGAATATCTAGCGCTTTCCCTTGTTAAATATATTAACAAGGGAAAGCGCTAGAGATTCTCCATCATGCATAATCGCACGTCGATGCTTATAGAGTGAAAAAACTAAAAGAATCAACTTGTAGGGTCATTTTAATGGGGGGTGGAGAATTCCTGGGTCTTTGCAAATTCAAAGTATGGTGCATGTTGCATGAAGCAAGATGTTGAAAGTAGAGTTATGTTAGACACACATAAATGCAACAACTATGGAAATTTGTACATGAGCTCTATTATTTGACTTAAGAGTCAGTTGTTTGAAAAGGCATGTTTTGTCAACTTGTGTTTGGTTGATGGTTTTGTACAACAATATGTAAGAGTACATGGACATATTCACATGATGTGAATTTTTTTTTTCTTTGAAGGAGAAAAATGATGTGTTTTCAATTTGATGGTTTTGTTTGTGACAATACGTCACAAGATTTTGCGAAGGTCCACTCTTGAGCGAGAGCCTCATGATTACAACCTATCCGTGAGAATCAAATGGGAGTGCATCCTCATTTTGAAACAAGTAGGATTCTAAGCTACCTAGGACTCAAACCATCATTTTTAAATTTGAAATATAATGGTGTTGTTTCAATGCCTGAATCCACAACCCTAACACATGAAATCACTGATCTAATTACACATGAAATAAATAGTTATTTTCTCCAAAATTAAAAATATAACTAAAAACTAAATTCAACATAGCTGAAAGAAAAAGAAGCGCCATTGAAATGGTTTGCTGACAAATGGTTAGATTTCTTATCCAATTAAGGCTTAGCATGTATTTTGATGTTTCATGAATTTCTTTGCAAATTCAAAGTATGGTGCATGTTGCATGAAGCAAGATGTTGAAAGTACATGAGCTCTATTATTTGAGCTAAGAGTCAGTTGTTTGAAGAGGCATGTTTTGTAAACTTGTGTTTGGTTGATGGTTTTGTACACCAATATGTAAGAGTACATGGACATATTCACATGATGTGAATTTTTTTTTTCTTTGAAGGAGAAAAATGACGTTTTTTCAGTTTGATGGTTTTGCTTGTGACAAGACGTCACAAGATTTTGCGTAGGTCCACTCTTTAGCGAGAGCCTCATGATTACAACCTATCCGTGAGAATCAAATGGGAGTGCATCCTTATTTTGAAAACAAGTAGGATTCTAAGCTACCTAGGACTCAAACCATCATTTTTAAATTTGAAATATAATGGTGTTGTTTCAATGCCCGAATCCACAACCCTAACACATGAAATCACTAATCTAATTACACATGAAATAAATAGTTATTTTCTCCAAAATTAAAAATATAACTAAAAACTAAATTCAACATAGTTGAAAGAAAAAGAAGCGCCATTGAAATGGTTTGCTGACAAATGGTTAGATTTCTTATCCAATTAAGGCCTAGCATGCATTTTGATGTTTCATTAATTTCTTTGCAAATTCAAAGTATCCAGTGCATGTTGCATGAAGCAAGATGTTGAAAGTACATGAGCTCTATTATTTGTCTTCAGAGTCAGTTGTTTGAAGAGGCATGTTTTGTCAACTTGTTTGGTTGATGGTTTTGTACATCAATATGTAAGAGTACATGGACATATTCACATGATGTGAATTTTTTTTTCTTTGAAGGAGAAAATGATGTGTTTTCAGTTTGATGGTTTTGTTTGTGACAAGACGTCACAAGATTTTGCGAAGGTCCACTCTTGAGCGAGAGCCTCATGATTACAACCTATCCGTGAGAATCAAATGTGAGTGCATCCTTATTTTGAAGGAGAAATTTCAATAGGCTTTAGGAAATTTAATTTCAAGTCATTTAATTTCACTAGAAATAATTCAGAGGTACATGATATGAATAGTATTTAGGAAGAACAATAGTTCCTCATGGAATATGAAGAAAGTAGCCACTTCATTTTGTATATATGCATGCTTTGAGTTACTCCTCAAAAAATTTCAAAACATGTGTATTTATTACTCTACCCATCCCGATTTTCATAGGATCCATAGCACATACATTTCTATATGCACCCTAGTTGTTGTAAGGCCTAATTATTTCATCACTTTCAAAGGAATTACATCAGTTGTTTCTCCTAAATCTAGCATATAGTTGTGTAATAATATTTTATTTATAAATAGGAATATATGAAAATGTTTATGAATTACATTTTTATTCCCTTGATTCATCTTTTATAACTCTATAGGATAATCCTCAAAAGTAGGGTCATCTACTTCATCAAATTTTAAGAACTTCTTAACCTCATATCTTTATTTCATATTTGCATAACTTCCACAAATGGGATAGAAACAAGATATTTTCCAAGTGTTGAAGTAAACCAACATTAATTTCATTGTACACTCTTTATATAGGTATGGTTGAATGTTGTACATCTGGTACATAGATCAATTTGTTGTTTTCATTGTTTACTCTTAGAAATTATTTGAAGTGGGAGAGAATAGTTGGTTTCTTCCTAGGTTGGCTTACATTTCCTTTAATATGTGATCCATGCCTTTCTCTAATTCATATTTTTATCTCTTGTATTAATTATGTTATTCTTTCTATGTATTTTTCAAGTACAAGGGGGTGAAATAATTTCTTATCATTTTCTAAGTGGTGAGGTCGTTTGAATCTCCAATAGTTGTGTTGGTGTGGTGGGAACCATGCTAGGAGTTGGGCATTCCATTGATATGGTCAAGGTACTTAGTGTATGAGGAGCATCCAAAATTAGGCGGATTGGGATCTTGACAAGGGGGATATGTCACTTGATGCATGCAGTGATGATGGTATTTGATGAGTAAAGGACACATATAGATGAGATGAGTGTCTTTAACATAGAGCACTCAAGGGCATGCCAAATACTAATTAACCGAGTTCGTGACATAATAAATGGTGGAAGAGGAATCATCAACATATGAGGTTGGTGTAAGTGGTGGTGTTACTATTGAGGCATGATGTATGGTGACCAACACATCTTGATATCGTCGGAGATTGAGACAATGTTGTGTATAATGTTTGTGTTTCACATAAATAGACAAGAGGTCGTTGGTTCTTAAACCCTTATTACGTGATGAGGTGGCAACATCACATGATGGAGTGGGGAGAAATGGGGGTGCTTAAGGGGTATGAAGGATACCCTTCAACTCATGAAGCATGGGGCATGAATTGGTGGGATGACCTAATGTGTCTCAAAGGGCACAAGAGGGACTAACCTTGGGTATTTTTGGTTGAAGGTTCTTTCTAAAATAAAAATTATAAATAACTATGGAAACTTGCATTAACAAATTATCCTACAAAAATTATTGTAGAAAATTTTCAAAATTGAAATGAAACCTTAAATTCCTTGCATTTTTTCATCAACTTTGTTAATAATTGAATAGTCTACTAGTTGACTATATTACCAACTGCAATGAATATTGTCTTTTCCTAATGTTCATTGTGAAAATGGATCCTCACGTTAATGTGATAGGATCTTTTTCATCTCTCAAGTTACTAGGTCAAAGCATCCTAATGGGTAAATTAATTATGAGATAAATTACTTGCATTAAATGTCAATCCAGGTTCTTATACTTCTGAAGTACACTTGCACAATATATGCTAAGCAATTAACTCTCAATCAAAAATGGAAATGTAGACATAATGTATACACACTTTACATTAAGAAAACGTGTATATGCACATGCTTTTGAAGAAAGAAAGGCATTTAGCATGCTTCTTCATTCAAAATAAGTATTTAAAAAGCCCTAAAAAGAAAGGCATTTAGCATGCTTCTTCATTCAAAATAAGTATTTAGAAGGCCCTAGAAATGAGATAAACTATATGAAGTGCTGGAGAAATTCCAAAGCTTTGGTTCTTAAAGTAAAAAAAAAAAAAAATCATATCATATCTAACTAACAAAAATCAACGTTTAAGGCTAATACTAAGAGAAAAGAAACGCAAAAAGGAATAAAGTAATAGAGTTTCTCATTAGTGGAGTTTCTAGTTTTGTGATAAAGAATAATACCATATTGACTAGGGTCAAATCAATTGAAAACATGATAGAGAATAAATCATTGAACTTTTTATGATCCAATTAATTTTTCAAATACACAACAAGGATAAGTTAAATTTAACTTCGACAAACACTACAATGGTTCATACAATTTAGAAAAAGTTAAATTAATTGAACCTATAATATGGTTTTTATAATTCCTATCTAAACCAAACCAAAATCTATTACTTTCCAACAAACTAATCATTTACTTAATCCTACTATGAAATTGACAATGTTCATATCTTCTATAATAACAACATTTGATATTTAATTTAACAAAATATAAACTACGTGGTAGGTAAGAGGGTTGCTCTTTAGTGGATGAAAATTAATCTTTTGAGGATTGTTCTACTGTCTTGTTTTGGGTATTGCTAATGCTTTAATCCTTGCTTATGATTGAAATACATGTTCAGGAGTAGGATCTACGTATCTGTTTATTTGTTGCTCAATATTTACGAATGTTTCGTTTGCCATCACAATCTTATCTTATTTGTAAATTGATTTGTAGAATAACATTGGTTCCTTTAACTGGGTGGATGTTGCAGTTCTAAAAAAATGAATTCATATGGTATGGTTTTGTAGAATATTAACATTGCTTCCTTTAACCTGAATTCTCAAAAAAAAAAAAAAATATCATATAAGGTTGATGAATGAAAGGATATTCAATTTGAACATCTCATAAACAAAATAATCTCCATTGTAATCTTTAAAAGTCATAGTTCTCTCCTTTACTCACCTAAGGAATTTGAATAGAAATAAGGTTGAAATTATTGTTGATGGCCATGCTTTTTATCATTTAGAACCATTCACCTTTTAAACACGTTTGATGAGTTTCCTACAAATCATTTAATTTACTTTACTGTAAATCATTGGGACAGTGGCTATGTAACCTGTTTTTACTTTCTTACATATATTTGGTGACAGTCAAAATTGGCTATGTCCAGCGGCTCCTTAATCATATACAAATTCATTGATCATCAAAATTGGACTGATAGCTGCTGTCCTTGCAACATTTCTCATATCAGTCTAATTTCAATTGAAAGTTAATATGAAGTTAGAACAGACATCAATTTTAATTATGGTTTGGAATATTTCAGCACCAATGAGTTCAAACTTATAGGCTTTTGCATATTCAGACAACGTAGGATGTATGAAAGAAGAAGTTCTACATTTGAGACATGTTTTGCCTTAGTTCATTGATTGTTTCTTCGAGTAGTGAACTGTAACCCACTGTTTATCTTTCAACCAAGGGAAACCTAAAGTATAAGGCCACGGTTTCAGCCACAAGTGGAGCTACAGATGAGAAGTAGATATCAAAATTGGACAAACAGCTGCTGTCCTTGCAACCATTCTGCTATGATTCTAATTCCAATTGAAAATTAATATGATGTTAGAACAGGCAAAAGGGGAAAAATTAAACAAAGCCAAATTTATGCTATTGTATTTTAGTCTTTTTTATTATTGAAAAAATGAGATTACATAGATTTATATAAATTTAGCTGTAAAAATATTTTATTAATGTTATAATAAGTGAAGGGATACTATGGCGTGGGTAACAGAACGTACCCGGCAGATTTTAACGGTGGCGCCCCTAACAACGACGAGCAGAACCTCGACCAGATGCGACAATCAAACTAGTAGAAACTCAACCAGCAGAACCTCGACCAGCAACTCGCCCAAGAACCTGTAACAAGAACCGAACCCGTAAATATAAAAGCCATCAACAGATGTACAGACATGAGATAGAAGAACAGCAGCGTTTTCAATAAAAACAGAACATACCTCGACCAGCAACTCGCCAGCAGAACCTCGACCAGCAGAACCTCGCCAGCAGAACCTCGCCAGCAGAACCTCGACCAGCAGAACCTCGCCAGCAGAACCTCGACCAGCAATCAACGACAGAACAGAAAAAGTCGCACGGAACTCGCCCAGCGCAATCAACGACAGAAGAGAAAAAGTCGCGCGAAAACAATGAAAACAGTAAACTGAGACCTTTCGCGGGCGATTTATTTATAAAAACGTAGTTCGGCCGAACTCATAGTTCGGCTGAACTTTCAACTTAGTTCAGCCGAACTACCATTGCCGGTTTTCCAAACCTCCGGCAAAAATTATGTTTGTTGGGCCGTCACTGTGCCGTCAATATAAACGGACTCAAAAGTTCGGCCGAACGTACTAAAAAAGTTCGGCCGAACTATTACAAAGTTCGGCCGAACTTTATAAAATGTTCGGCCGAACTATTGCCGAAAGTTTTTTTTTGCCCCCGATTCTCACAAAAGTGTAACCCAGCTTCACATTTCCGCCCTAAAGGAATTCACATATTGAGTTGTTTTACATAATATAGTGAAGAAAACATAGTCAACAAAGTAGAGAAGAACATAACTCTAATGGCAGTGGCACTATATTTGGAACCTAAAATATATTTGTAAAACAAAATCCATGTATATAGTGGTTATTGTTAAACAAAGTATTAAATTGGGATATATTAAAAATGTTGAATTGGGAAGGATATCAAAAAGTTAAAACTATATGAAAAAAAATGGGAATTTGATCATGGATTGTGATTATTCAAAATAGGTATGGCTGGAAGTGGAGGCTCTAATAATATTGGTAAACATGTAATATGTGATTTTATTGGATTAGTTTTTTGGAATTGGATAGTGAATCTGAAAACAAAGGATTTTAAGGAGTTTCCCTTCATAGTGGCACAAGAAATACGTTTTTCAAGAAAAATGCATTCCTTCATTAACATTTGTAGTTGGGAATGGAAAACTAGGTCATTTACCATAGGATATAGAAGATAACCAAATAGGGGGTGTACCTATAGAATGAATTGATAACAAATTTCCCAAACATTTTTCAAATAGGGAATGTATGTAGATGTGGAATATATTATTCTTAATCATTTGTTAACTTTACGGTAAGATTGGGGAAAGGTCAAATAATTATGCAAAATTAATGACAGTAAAGCTAATAAGATAATATTATTGTTAGAAAATTAAAAAGAATGTGATTGTAACATTGTTTTTCTATGTGAAAAAAAAAAAAAAAACATGTTAAAATATGTCTTAGATTTTTCATTGCAGGAGGTTAAAGGTTTGAACCTATTTTTCAGCCATCGTACAGTTCAACATACGTGTATGTGTACAAGGAGAGAATATTAAAGTGATGGTATAATCAAATTTGAAACTATAATGGAGCATGTTACATGGATGATAACATATATTATAGATATGTTACATGGATGATAACATATATTATATCTATAATAGATAAAAATGAGGGATTATTTTTTGGGGAGGATGGCCTATAAATTTCAATAATAATTTATTGAGGAAAAAGAAAAAAAAACTATTTGTAAATTTAATTTAAAGGTAAACTAAAAAATCTTAAATTTTGATGGTTGAAAAAAGAAATTATAGGGAGTTTGGAAATGAAATTCTAATTCCCATAATTGACTCGGGCATTTGAATAAATAAACTATTTTCTAAATTTATATTATTAAATTAATTTTATAGATTTTTATAATCATAAAAAAATTTAATTATAAAAAAATGTATTTAACAACAATATATATATAAATAAATATATAAAATTAATTATGTAATTTTTATTCTATATGATTATTTTGTTTTAAAAACAATATAAATAAAATAAAACTATTGCAAATTAAATTAGAAGATTTATGTTCTAGGAAATAATTTGGGACAAAAGTAATGTGAAATATGTGATAATTGAGAGATCTAAGTAAAATACGTGAGAATTGAGAGATCTAAAGTTCAAATCCCCCAAACAATATTTAGGACCATGAAAAAAACGTATAAAAAACATATTAAAATATAATTAAAATTAATTAAACACACATTAGTATTTATACTAAATATTTTTATAATATAACTATAAGAATGATTTGTTAATATATTTTTTTTATCTTAATAATATACTTAGTTCAATAAATTTTTTATGAAAAAAATAATTAAGAAATCTAAGATTTTCATAGTTATTCATATAATACTCTTATTTCAATCATTTTAAAATACAACAGAACTCCTCATAAAATCAATAATCGATTTAACTGATTTAAAAATTCTATACCTTGAACATATAACTAAAACTGCCACCCCAAAAATAAAATATAACATAAAGCATTTAAACCTTATAATATCAAAAAGAAAATGAATGAAGAATGAACTTCATACGATGATATATATAAAAGAGTATTTAACACTGTTTTTAAAGAGTAACACACAAGTTAAATGAATGAAGAATGAACTTCATACAATGATATATATATAAAAGAGTATTTAAAATTTCTTTTAAAGAGTGACACACAAGTTATATGGATTGTTATTCTACACATGCTTATACCGTTAGCTTTAGCGACTTACCACCATTCCATAAAGTATATTAGCCCTTCTATGCATTTAAGGAAGATTGTTTAAACCATTCAAAAACAAATACAAATTGAAATAAATAGATAGGTATTTTAAGACTCCAAGAAAGAAAAACGCAAAAGGCACAAGTATAATATTAAAAACAACGTACCATTACCGCAAACACAAAAAGTATGGCGCCGGATTATTCCATTGCAGAAACATTTCTTATTCACCCTAACAAAAACCAAACCCAGATCCAGATCACAGCAGTCTAGTTGCCCTGATTTTAAACGGAAACCGTTTCAACCTTATAAGATAAAGAAGGAAAATGAATGAAAACTGTACTTCATACAACTATCTATATAAATGTGTATTTAAATTTATTTGAAGCGTAATGTGTAGGTCATATGGATTGTTATACTAGACATGTTTATAACGTTCGCTTTTAGTGAATATACCAAACTAACCTCTGTTTTTATTCAAGGAAACTTATTTAGACCATTTAGAAACAATTACAAGATTTTGAAATAAAAAGCAGTAATCGCCTTTTCAAACGGATTGATGGCCACCAGAACCAGAGCCCGAGGAATTGCAACTAGCACTAGCACTATCTCCACCATTGCCAGTGCCTTTGCCACGGCCATGACCTTGACCTTGCAGGGAAAGCAAATGCTCTTCGTTCAACAATTTTCCAACTCTGCAGTCAACACCGTTTAGAACACAGTGCGAAGAGAACCACAAAAATAAACAGGAATGCCACAGATGATATACGCGCCATGGTAATTTTGGAAGCACACAAGCAACTTGAGTCACTTAAACAATCTAGCAACAACTTAAACACTGTGTATTGTGAAGGTAGCGAGCGCACCTATTTTATTGCTTTGCAAGTAAACAGTTGCTGCTTAGAGACGATTTCCCTTTCCCATTGTGTTTGACCACGTTACTTGACGAAATAATACTCGATTTTTATTTCTAGTCATTATTTTGACCACGTAACCTAAATTTATAAAACTCAATTGGAATAAGAAGTATGACTACATCATAGTATCATACACTGTCCATCAATTAAATAAGTTGGATCATGTCACTACATAACGTCGAAGATACGTTTAACTAAATCACGTAAAATACCTCGAACAAATAATAGTGTCAAATCACTTGTTAATTTTAAAAAACCGTGGATTACTTTTTATTGGTTTGGTTCACAACAGGAAATGATTTTTTTTGAAATGACAGATCTGAGTTGTATAATTTGTGCGATTTTAGGGCATTTTAGATTTTTCTTTAAATGTATTCTTTTTCCTTGTATATATTAGTAATGTCATATAAACACGATAAATTACATTATGTTAAAGATTTTATTAATTATATTAATTAAACTACATCTAAAAGGATTTCAAATTCAATTATATCATATTGTTTATATAATTATATATTTTTATAATATTTTTTTCTAAAAAATTATCTAATAAAATTTCTATTAATAAAAAACTATTTCAGATAAATCACATTCATGATTTTCATAATGAATTTGTAAATGCCTTTGGAATCACATAATGTGGTGCATAATTTTGTAAATTGGTTTTTTGCATTTTCTTTTATTATATAAAATTATAACTAATTATACTATAAAATTACAACTAATTATATTAAATTCTTGAAAGTTATCGTCATATAATAAATTTAACCTTATTATTAATAATTTACTTACAAATAATTTTAATATCAAATTTTAAAAAACCGAAATTATATATGAATTGATAATTAATATTATTTTTATAGAATGGTGATGGTATGTCGCTACCATTAAATACATAATGAATAAAGATGATAACTTTGTCATTTCATTGACTCCACCCAACAAAGAGACTTTTTAATACTTTTATTTATATTTTTAGTATTAAATTTGAAAGAGCCAAATTTAATTACATATGCATAATTAATAACAATTTTTTTGGATCTAATTTGTCTAAAATATTGTAGGAATTTATTGAAATTACAACTTTGGGGTTTCTAAGAGTGTTGAATCCATATATATGAGGTCAGAAAACCAATTTAAATAACAGAAATCAAGATATCACCTCAAATATTTCTATTTCAGGCTATAAAATTAGGAAGAAACTCCAAAAAGCCTTACTAATGAAAACTCCATTATTTAAAACTTAGACAATGAAATGAAAAAAAAAAAACCTAAATTATAGTGTTCTTGTGAGGTTTTTAAGTGTTTTGTTGGTTGATTTTTTGTGGCTTTTTATGTAGCTTTGTGTGGGTTTCAACGGTTTTTTTTGGTGGTTTCTTGTTGGTTCATTATGGTTTTCATGGTTTATTTTTGTTCTTTTTGTATGACTCATTTTTATTTCAAATTAATTTATTTTATTTTGTAAGAAAAATTAAATAAAAGAGATAAGTGAATCAAAAGCCTATCTTAGCTTGAGCATCTTCCTCCATCTTCGAGAATTCATCGTTTAAGCATTAAATTCTCAATTGATCTTGAAACCCTCAGTTGTGATAGGAAACCCTCAGTCGAGCTCCTCCTCCCTTATAGCCTGTGGTAAATGAGATATGTAGACCAGGTTAAGGTTTTTTAAAGTTCTTAATGTATTGATCGAGGTCTAGGGCCCAATCGAGCTCTATAGCTCAATCAATCCCTAAAGCTCAATTGATCCCTAACACTTGATCATGCCTCTAGCTCATTTTAGGGTTTAATCATAGTTTGATTGAGGTTTTGTTTCAACTCTTGATTTAGCTATCTCTTATCCCTCCAGAAGCTTGGTGGAGCACTTAAATTAGCTCGATCAAGATCCCTTTTGTTAGCTAAATATTCCCTCCCTTTTCCAAAAAGTGTTACCTAGGTTCATGTACTCGCCCTTTAACATGAATTTTTTTCCATCTATGCATATCGTTATATTTCCATCTAGTATAACATCTCTCTCTAGTTATGTTGTTTCCTAGTTGCAATGTTTTGCACTGGAATTTTCGGGAATTCTATAAGGTTACAATTGTGACGACTGCTATGCTCCCTTGTTTTTCCACCACTTGTATTCAACTTCTTAACAATTTCTCAGACCATAAAGAAGACCAAAATATTCACATTCTATTTCCCATAATATTTCCAAGAGAGAAAAAGAAACATTTGTTTATTATAATAACATTTATTTATATAAGTCCAATAAGATTAGTCTTTGCCCCACAACCATTGTTTTCAATTTAAATATTTACAAGTAACACAAAGTATTAAACTATACAAAAAACAATTTTGCGAGGGGTATTACAATATCCAAAAAAAAAACAAATAGACCCATTTTATAAAAATTGAGAGAGTATGCTAACACTAAAGAAACTACATGAAACTCTCAAAATCAGATAAAAAATAATTATTTTACATACGTAAACAGCAAAAGTGAATTAGAATTATATATATAATACCAATAGCCCATGGTTGTAAACATTTCATGTTAGTATCAACCTTTAACCTTCAAGTTTCAATGTTTCTGATTGGTAAGTGTGTACAATGTAGGATCAAATAGTGTGATTAAAGAAAAAATGTTTCTATTTCTAATAGCTCCAGAGATCTATTTCCTCAATCACACCATGTGACCCTAGATTGTACACACTTATAAATACTAAACATTGAAGCATAAAGGTTAAAGGTTAACCTTGAAGCATAAAGCTTAAAGATTAAGCTTAAGACTAGCATTGAAGCATAAAGCTTATAGCTTAAGCTTGAAGCATAAAGCTTAAAAGTTTGTTTTCTTTTAATTAATATTAATTATGAATTTTGAGTTTGTTTATTGGAGGGTGCATCTGACCACATTATCTCAAATATAGATGGAAAAGGAACTCCTTTCATAATGTAGAAGGCGCTCACAGAGCTATTCAAGAATAGTAGTGACCATAAAAAAATAGCCCTCAAAGACAAACTTGGAAGCATCAATAGGTAAAAGAATGATACTATTCCGCAGTATCTCACCAAGCTTAAACACGTTTGGGATGAGCTTGAAGGGGTTGGCTTGAAAGTTTCAGAAGATGACTTAGTGAGCCTAAATCTTTTAGACATTCCAAAAAGTTGGCATAGCTACGAGGACTTAGTGAATGGGAGGGAGAAATTATCGAATTAGGAATTTTTATTCTCTAATTTGGTTCAATAAGAGATCAAATGAAATACTAGAGATGTAGGTTCATCCAAGGGAGAGGATCAAGAAATTTTTAATTGGCTGCAAAGGGAGAGAAGGGAAAAGGGAAGAAATATCAAACCAAACTAGAATCTTGGTAAGGGGGCAAGAAGAAATAATTTTCCAAAATAAAATGCCTAAATTATTATGAATTTGGGTACTATGCAACAAAGTTTCCACAAAAAATTCTATCGTGAAGAAATGAAGAGAAGAAGCAAGAGAAGCATTGGCTTAAAGTTTCGAGCTACACTTCACCCTTAATACATGTATGACTAGCACTATGATGGGGGATGTGTGTTACTTGGACTCAGGTGCCTCGTTCCACATAATAGGGTGTAGAGATTTTCTCAGTGACCTCGACGAGAAATATCTTCAGATGCATATTCAAATTTGGGAAGAAGGAAGGTACAATTCTACCGTGATTGGTACAATAACCTTTCAGAGGGATTCAATATCCTTTCTTCGCCTCAAAGATATCATGTTCTTTCCAGGATTAAATAAGGGACCCATATATATAGTAGTTTTGGAAGAGAGCAGTTATGATGTAATCTTCAATAAAGGTAAAGCCTTTTTTAGGCACATAGGTATTGAATATGTGAAGTAGACCAGGGTTTGTGTGAAGAACCTGTATAAAATTGATGTAGAAGACTGTGTTGCATTAAAAATTAAGGAAACTAAAGTGAAAAGTCACGATGTGGGTGAGATGTTGGATAAGAGATTGGGCCATTTACATCATGTCACCTTAGACATTATGAAACAAATAAACATTGGCCTTCCTAAAGGATCAATTAAGCAACATGATGTCTGCAAGGGTTGTACCTTGGGGAAGTATGTGAAATCCAAATTCCATGATCGAGACAACAAAGAACATGTAATATTGGAGGGAGTCCACTTTGATGTTTGTAAAACCTTCTTGATGGCCTCCACTATGAGACAAAAGTATGATTTTATTTTTATTGACTATTTATCAAGTTTCGTATCTTATTCGTGAAGAGGAAGGTTGAGACATTCCCGAAGTTTATAGAATCCAAGGCACTCGCTGAGAAAGCGACTAACGAGAAGGTAATGTCTCTCAGGAGACACAATGGAGGTGAGTATTTTTTGCATTACTTCAAGGATTTATGTGTGAAATAAGGCATTCGAAGATATTTCACAGCACCCCACAACAAAGAGTCAAGGAAAATTTCAAGGATGGAAAAATATCTTAAATTTTAGAAAGTTTTCCGAATATTACTAGTCCCTAATATGCAAATGGTAAAATATTTTGAGATATATCAGTAAAAATATTCAAATTTCTAATTATTTTTTATATAGTATCTATAAAATTTTGGCGAAATTTAAGGTAATAAAATTCATAATCTAAAATTTGGGCGAATCATTTTTAGAAAAATGGAAATTGGTGAATATTTTTTTTTTAGAAAACATGGAAAATTAGCCCACTTACGAATATTAGCCCTTAAAATTTTCCATGCCTAGTAGAATGGGGTAGATGAGAGGAAGAAATGGAGCATTGTGAGAGCTGTGAGAGGTATGCTACATCTCCAAGACCTGCCACTTATTTTGTGGGTAGAGGCATGTAACATAGTATTCTATCTGTAGAACCAAAATCCTCATCATATTCTTGGTAAGATTACGCAACAGGAGGCTTCCTTGGGGAAAAACACAGATGTGTCTCATTTCCAAATTTTTAGAGCCTCTATTTACTTCCATTTCTCCAAATATTTGAGGAAAATTTAGCCCACTGTAGAGTTGGGAATTTTTATGGGTTACCCTGAACTCCAAAGAACTACTCGGTGTACTTTCCTTCCCTCAAAATGACAATTGTGCGAAGGGATGCAAATTTTGATAAGTAGAATGCAATGAGATGCTCTATTGAGAGGGATATTTAGTTCCAATGATAGCATTAGATTTTAACTCAAAATGGAGGATGTGAGAGGAGGCCGAGTGGATACATCCACTCCAGTAGAACCATCCAGAGAAGGTATAAATAGAATTAGGGAAGCTAGTAGATTGGCATAGGATGTGAGGGACAGTGTGGGAGCTCCTTCAAATTTGCACATGAAAAGGAGGTGATTTGAGAGGTACACTAGTTACATGGATCGAATGACTCAACTTGTAGAGACTAAGCCATCCTCTTTTGAGGAAGTAGCTTTCCAACTATTTTGGGTTGATGAAATGGAAGAAGAATATGAATCCATCGTGAAGAAAAATGTTTAGGAAGTGGTCCTGAGACAAACAGATAAATCAATTGTGTGTTTGGGAGGGAAATTCAATCTTAAACATGCAATACATGAAAGAATAGAGAAGTATAAGGACTCTCTCAAGTTGATGGAAATGACTATGAGGAAATGTTTGTTCCCGTAACAAGGTATTCATCGATTTGATCAATTATTGGATTGGTTGTGTAGATGGGGTGGAAGATCCACCAAATGGATGTTAAAAATAACATTTCTCAATGGTGTTATTGAGGAAGTGTACATCGAGTCGCCAAAATTTTTCGAGACATTTGATCGAGAGTCTCATGTGCCCACACTCATGCAAGCATTGTACGATTTCAAATAAGAACCTTGAGCTTGGTACACTAAGATTAACAAATATCTCATTGGATTTGGCTTCACCAAAATTGAAGTGGATTAAAACCTCTATCGTTTTTTAGTAGAAGGTAATTTTTTTTTCATTTTTTTATATTTTGATTTTTTAATATTGACATGTGATGAGAAATTGAAAGAGAATTTGAGATGAAATACATGGGTCTCATGCTCTCACTCCTTGGGCTAGAAGAGTGGCAAGGTGTTGGGGAATATATTATGTCTCGAGGAAAATATGTTGCGCAGGTACCATAGTAATTTTGCATGGAGAGTTGTAAGCCCATTCAGACACCTCTAGCGATCAAATTTCATGAAGGAGAATGTCATTTCAGGTGAAGAGTTTGATGTTACCACTTACCGATAACTAGTGGATTCATTGATGTATCTTGTGAACACACGACGAGATATCTGTTATGAATTCAACTAGTTGAGCGAGGCTATGGTTAGGCTAACTAAATTGTATTGGATGGAGCCAAATCATGTCTCACGGTACCTCAGAGCCGCTACCCAGTATGTATTATGGTACATACAAATAGAAGAAGTGAAGTTGCATGGATTCCCAAATGCATATTAGGCACGGAGTCCATCCGACTGAAAGAGTACATCAAGTGGAAAGTTCAATATTGGGTCCACAACAATTTCATAATACAATAGGAAGTAGAGGTATGTGGCACTAAACTTGGCAGAAGCTTAGTACATAGCAAGAAATCAAGCAACGTTTGAGGCGATCTAGATGAGAAAGATATTTGTGGGACTATTTGGTGAGGGGGTGAAAATGTGAAGCTGAGTTACACTTTTTTCCCTTTTTTGAGAAAAAAATTCATTTTTTCTGTTCTTCAACTTTCTGCAAGCCAAAAAAAAAATTTATTTTAGAATTTCATTTTGTGATAAAAATAAAAGTTGTCAGAAATTTTATTAGCTTTATTTTTTGGAAATTTTTTATACACGTTTGATATGTCAAATTAGCGTTTATTTGAGTGTGTGTTCTTTAACAATGAAAGGATTCATAAAATTTCATGTTCAAATCTGTTGGTGTATTCTTTGAAAACTTTTTGTTTTTGAGAAACAAAATATGTTACAAGAATCTAGACAGAGTCTACTTCATTTTCGTTATATTTACGAAACAAGTTGATGCATATCATAATTACTAGAATTTTTTGAACTTATTCAATATGAAAAAAATGCATATTTTGAATAAGTTTCAGCTCGCAAAAAATTTCTCAACATATAATTTATAAACTAAAAATATAAATACTACCCATCACAGGCGATGGACCAATGTAATGCACCATGATTTCTTCAAATTTTTATAGTATATTTTGGAAGATACAAAATATTTCTTTCACTGAATCATAAGGACCTTCAGAAATTGTTTGCACCCATTTTACTAAAAAATTAATTAAAATTAGTAAATATTTATGAAATTCCATAAAAGTTATATTCCTTGAAAGTAGAATGAATTCTGCAAATGCTTGTCTTTGTTCTAATAGTTAAATCACAAAGTTTCATTGATTTTAATCAGTCCAAAGTTGAATGATTGTGTTCAAAGCTCGGCTTTGCATAATTGCAAACATGTTAGTTCGGCCGAACTTTTAAAAAAATTGTGCCTGAATTTTTTTTCCCCGATGGCTCATCAAGACTAAGAACACAAAAGTTTGGCTGAAGTTTTTACAAAATTTTAGCCAAACTTTTAATTAACTTTACATCAGCCAGAAAATTCAACGAAGCCCCTCCAAAAAAACATTTCGCGGCAATATAAATAGATGTAAACGGATTCATTATTTTCACATAATTTCACACATTTCTTCATTTGGTCTGATTTTGCAAAGGATTTTTTGGGCTTAAGGACTCTTTTTGGCTTAACATTCAAAGGACATTTTTTGGAGGTATGTGATACATTTTTTGGATGTTTTTTGGGCTTAATTTTCAAATGACAATTTTTGAAGGTATTTTGGTTTTAGAGGTTTTGGACTTAATTTTCATTGTTTTTAGAAGTTTTGCGCTGAATTTTGAAAGGATGGGCTTAATTTCTAAAAGATTTTTTGGGCTTAATTTTGAAAGGACTCATTCTAGGCTTAATATTCAAAGGACTTTTTTTGGAGGTATTTTTTAAAGTGATATTTTTTTAGAGGCTTTTTGGGCTTAATTTTCAAAGGGCATTTTTGTTTCGGGGAAATATCACCCTAGAGGTTGGTTGGGATACAACCTCCATAGAGCAGGGGCATGCTACTTAATAGAAACTCACACAACCATGCACGTTCAAAAAAACTAAATAGAGTGGAATGAGAAAGTTACCCGTAGGTCCTACGGTTGAAGCAGATCCCGCAGGGTTCAAACCCCCAGCAACCGTCCTTCCTTCTTAACCTGAAAGACAAGAAGAAACAAGCACAAAGGACTGGTTGTACAGCATATATCTACTCTAAATGTTAGTGAGATTCATATAAAACATTAAATCAATCATAATGAATGCTTGTATAACAAATATTCTTATACATATAAGCATACACTAACACGTTTATTTCGGGAACAGCATGGTACTTCTGTATTATAAATAGCATGTACAAAAGTAACAAGTGGAGAGATCACCTGATCCTTCCAAGGCCTTCGCAGACCGTCGTCCGGATCCGTCCAGCCCTTGCCTCGCTAAGACTCCTTCCAAACTGGTGCATACGAGATAACATATAAAAGGATGTGTATCTCAAGGAAACAAGGGTTTCCTATAATGAACTGGGAAAGTGCAGGAGGCACGGGGAATCAGACTTGGATAGGGAATACCAACAGAGTATAATATCAATAATTCTCTCCCTCCCTTAGGCCATACACATGAGGGGTTTTTATACTCCCTCCAATTAGTTTCAACAGTTGGAAACAGTTGGCCACGTGCTGGGGTGGTTGAACTACCCGAGTAACCATCAACCCAGCCCGAAAATAGGGAATTTTTATATATTTTTTAATCATTTTAATGGCATACGCGGAAAAGTCTAGCTGGACTCGCGTATACACGTGGAAAATCACGAGCATAGTCGCGTATGGGGATTTTTACACTATTTTTTAGTGAATTTGTCCAAGTCTGTAGGAATGGGTGCCCAAAACCATCAAAGCAATCATGAATCATGTCAAGGTGAGAAATGATGCTATAACAGATGCCCCCTAATATATGAGGTCATAAGGGGTACATGATGGCCGAAATGTATTATGCACATAGAAAGAACTTTGCAAGGACAAGAGAGGACTTCACCAGATTTCAGCCTGCCAAAAACCAATGAAATAAAATAGAGAGTCAACTCATGCTGAGGCGGGCATACCCATGCTCAGTAAAAAATACATCATATGGAAAGTACTGAATAGATCCAACATGTATACAAGTATAGCTGAACTGAAAGTACACAATGAATCATCTGAGCATGGCCCGGAAATACAAGTCTGAATCAATGTCCAAGTATCACATATAGAAAGCTGATCAAAGATGGTGCAACTGGATGTCTGATCAAGTAACTGAATCTCCAAGTACCCGATCATAAGAGATGGATCAAACGGTACAATCACGCAACTCGGGAGCCAACATATAGGATGCTGTTGTACTGAACTGCAACATATAAGGGTGGACGGCATCACTGGCAGAAACTGAAATGGACTGTCAAAAGTGAACCAAAGAATGCTGATGCAACCCGAGGTCTTCACCGATCACTATGGCACAATTCTACACAATGGGAATAAATGAGCTGAAGTCGACCATGTGAGAAATCGTTGGATTACCGGGCAATGATGTATCCCGTTAACCAACGCGAGACAACCCACCGATAATGATAATGAGTGTCAAGGTGCCCCAGTACAATCTGACAAGTGTGAATGAATGAGTTGAAGTCGAACACTTGAAAGAATATACCAATCAGGAGGCAATGATGAATCCCCACTGTCGATAGCGAAGAGTCTGCCACTGATGACTGCAAACCCTAAGGTACTGACAAAAAGACTCTAGACCTTATTCCCAGAGCAATGAGTCGGAGTCGATGGGAAAAGATCTGCTCGAAGGAAGGCATTAAGGCATCCCACATCAGTCCAGCGCGAGTGTAACCCGCAGGCCAAGATTTGGAAGGAATCGGACGAAGTAGAGTGATGGAACCAAAACCGAAGTACATTTCCAACATGCACAAGATGAAGCTAGCGCACGGAAGAAACCCTCTGAACCAACCAATAATGAAAGCTGACACAGAGGCGAGAAATCCACCGATAGGGTCAAATGGAAATCAAGGTACTGCACGAATCCCAAGTGTGATAATGTGTGCTGACGTCGAACACAGGGGAAACCACCTAGTCAAAGACCCATGATGATGATCAAATGCTGAGCACGAGGTCACTTATCAATGATGGAAATAGGCCCAAGGTGCGGCTCTAGGTTTGCTCTCAGAGAAATGTGTCGTAGTCGATAAGAGACAAACCCGCCAGCAAGAAGTCAATGGGGACCTTCTCAAACCAGCACGAGCGGAAGATAAAAACATCTAATGTGATAGAACATGATACTGACAAGACCGGGAAGGCCGACTGAATAATGAGTCAAGAGACACCGCAGAATGGCCGACTCAGGCTAGACTTCCCTTGAACAAAAGCACGACTCGTGATGACCATGGAAGTAAAAAGTGACACTGTATAAGTCTGTCATGCAGGAGGCAGAACAAACTCTCCATATAATTGGAAGAGATAACCAACCGGGGGAGAACTGACAAGTGAAACATGGTAAAGGCTGAACCTAGGTCAAAACTAAAACCATCCCAAATGAAGGATATATATATAAGTATATGTGCTTTGTTCAAGGGTGACAAACTGACTCTGTACTGCCATCAAAATAACGAAGATACATCCCATTCCCGCTCTTTTTGTTATATTTGATTTCTTTTGTCTTTTTCATATAATAAGCCTGAAAAAGAATAAAAGAATGCTATGATACAATGGATAGAATGAGTATCAAGAAAGCAGATGCACTAGTTCCTGGGATTGGAACAATCCTATGCTCAATGCAAGGTGGTGAAAATTGGTCAGTGATACTCAGAGGAACGTTCCATCCATGGGTACAAAGGTGTCAAGTCGTGATAGCTAAGTGCATGCAATGGTTAACTTGTGCAGAAAGTAAAGGTCAAAAGTTGGTTTAAACATCGAGTCCAAATGAAGCCGGCTAAAGGCCAGGATAAACAAGTAGCCAATATGCAATGCAGTAATACAACTTAAGCGACACCAGGGAGCCTCTAGGGTAAAAGCCAGAAAAATGATAAGTGATGAAGAAGAAGAATGAAGCTTCAACACATAAGACATGGTGGGACTAAAGAGGACTCCCGAGCCTACATAAAACGCAGCATGGGCAACAAGTGATAGCGAGGAACTAACTAGGAAGCCCATGTAGAGGAAGGCTCTACCATCAAGTCATGATTAAATAATCGGCGAGTGAAATGGGTGTAATACTCATGACCTGACGGGATCGACCCTAAGGCAAGTGATCAGTATGGAGGCTAGAATGCAAGATGCAACGGAAAGTGATTTCCCTAACCTATATGCCAGTGAAGATCATATACCTGCCGTGAAGAGTCGGAAATCATGGATAAAAAACCGGGAAAAATCTCAAAATCGTCAAAATGTACCTGAAAACATACCAAACTGGGCACTTCCAAGCAACCGAGTTATGCAGCTTAAGATAGATCGAAAAAATAAGCATAAGGAATTTTTGCGAAAATTTTCAATTTTTTAGCCATAAATAGACAAATTACCTCTCATTTGGTTCATTATTGCATAGCTGATTTGGAAAAAGTGGTCTGGAGCAAAAAACTTCTTTCATCAAATCAGGAACAACTGACCGTCGGAACTCAACGAAACTTCAGGTAGGCTCCTTAATCATCTTTTTTATTCATTTTGTCCATTTGGAAATTAAAATTAAGTGATTTTTAGCTTTAAAACCCTTGCTAAAATATGCGTACCTGCGCATACGCGGGTTCATTGAAGGAAACCCGCGTATACACGCGACTGTGTACAGGAAAAGCCGCGTATGCGCAGGTCCGAAACTTAAAAAGCATGGCTAATGCATAAATTGATGAAATTTCTCAGGATGACCGTTTCATGGAGGGAACGTGAGCATAGCGCAATAGACCAAGAGGTCATGCATGATCGCGTAGTGCAAAATATCCTCCGAAATTGCGGATTGTTCAAGTTCTTTAAAATGCCAAATATGAAAAGCAATGTGCGGTTGCTAGAAATGCTCGTAAATTACTGGGAACCATATCAGGATTACTTCATAATTGATCAGATGCCAATACGCATTGAAGTGGAGGATATATATTTCATTACTGGACTCTCCCGGAGGGGAGAACCAGTAGACCTGCATGGAAAACCCCTGGGAGGGTTAACCGTGGAAGATTATGTCCACGTATATTGCGTAGAGAATTCCAAAAAGGTTGGAACGCATATTGCAATTAGAGATATCAGGGATTTGCACATGAAGATCCTCCTTTTCACCATCAGCAGAGTGGCAGGATCTGCCTCACTACATCAGGCATCTAGGACACAAATGAGCTTAGTTGTAGAGTGTCTGACTCATGTTTACGATTGGTGCATAGCCCTGCTACTGAACATGAAACAACAGCTGACCTCTATTCGCCAAGTAAAAACTAAACACTTTGGCTATGGTACCATTTTGACAACATTCTTCTTTGAGAGGATTCCAGCTTTGAGACCCAGAGTCATCTCTACTATCAGCAGCCTGCGGGACCCAAGAATTGCCCATTGGGCGGATATGATGAAGAGACTGGGGGGCAGCGAAGTACCCCGAACCACATGGGACGATGAGTTCTTCCTGTGGTGGGGAGAACAGATCATCGCAGTGGACGACTATCCCTATGCCGGGATGGATTTTCGTGGAGATCCGGATCTAGTTCTTCAACCAGGCACGGCATGGGGAACAGTCGGTAAGTTTTGCAAAATTTTTTGACTTATATAATTTTTTTGGATTTTTTCAAATATGTATGAAAAAATGAAAAACAAACAAGTTTTTGATTGGATTCATAATGACTGACAATTAAAAATGATCATGTTTCAGATGTTGGACCAGTTCGACCTGAGGGCCTCCCACGCCATAAGCGTCGCAGGGGCGAGGCAGAGACAGTGGATTCCGACAGGACTCTCCAGGCCGTGCAGAGAAACTTGGAGGGATTAACCCGCAAAATCCCTATGGCTGTCGTGGAGGACTTGCCGGAAGCCATCCAGAGACGGGTGGTAGGAGCACCACGAGACTGGGTTAGATTATTCCGCCGTGTGGTCACTGCAGTTACGTTCTATAGGAACACAACTTCTGGGCAGGGACCTCAGGAGTAGACAGATTTTATGTATCAGATGACTGTATATTCTTTTTTGAGACTGAAAATGATGGGGCATAAGCCCAAATTTTGTACGAGATTATGGATCCAAATTTTGTAAAGTTTTTGACACTCCGATGATATATATACAGCGATATTTGATGTGATGTGATAAATGTATCAAATGTATGATGTTTTTGATGATTAAAAATTATTGTATTGAATGATTAATATGCCAATCTAATGTTTGATTAGCTAATGAGTCAGCAAACCAATTGTCAGCTCGAGGAATATGAATGAATGTTAAAAATTGAAATGACCTTGGAACAAACGTATCCTCAAGAACAATCATAATAAAAATGGATCTCGTACCCGATAAGTGTTGTTCAACTGCAACACCACCAGCTGAGAGTCCAAGAACACTACCAACGAATCAACACCCAAAGATATTGCCTCCGAGAGTAGATGAATGACTGTAGTGTATTCTTCTACATTATTGGAAGCAGGACCAATGCAGACCCCTCTTGATACCAACAGCTGACCGGAAGGATAATGAAGCACCCAAGCCGAGGAAGCTAAGTTCCGGGTGTATCTACTAGCACCATCGGCGAAACCAAAATGACTCATGACATCCAACACAACCTACCAAAGCAGATCAAAAAACATCACCACCTCATCAAAAATCGAAAATCAATCAAAAATGTACAAAGAAAAAACTACTATATACAAAAAGCAACATGCCAGGCCGAAGCCTAGGCATAATACTTCTTCAAATAGAGCCCATTTCGGGGCTCCGGTAACTCGTTCCCATCGAAATCAACCAAGTTATACGCTCCTTTCTTAAGGACTTTTTTAACGATATAGGGGCCATACCACATTGATTTAAACTTTCCTGCCCCCAAGGCATCTTTTTCTTGGGCATAGACCAAAACAAGGTCACCTTCTGAAAAGATCCTAGGCTTAACCGCCTTATCGTACTGAAATTTTACTCGGTTTTTATGCGCTTCATTCATCGTGGCGGCATCTCGACGCTGCTCATCGAGATGTTCCAGATGAAGAAGTCGTTCTTCTAGACTAGAAGTGTCAGGAAGAAGCTCAACATCTAATTTAAGGGAAGGAATCTCGCATTCAATGAGAAATATGGATTCCACCCCGTGGACTAACTGAAACGGAGTAAATCCAGTTGCAGTTTTAACTGACGTCCTGTATGCCCAAAGTGTAGGATATAGAATAATATGCCAGTTGGATCTATGTTTATCAATCGTCCTTTGAAGAATTGTCTTCAAGGATTTATTCACGGCTTCCACTTGCCCATTGGCTTGAGGATAATATGGAGATGAATGCTCCTGCCGGAAACCCAATTTGAGAGCCAACTCAACCATCATACTATTCTGAAAAATGACCTGCCATGGTCGTTGCCCCTCTCTCTGTGTATACTAAAACGGTAACAACTTAGTTGAAAGAAACAAGCTTCAGCTCTCACCATCGTTCCCAAAGTAGGCATAGGCCTCGAATCTACTTCGTAAAGTAGTCTACTGCTACGATAATGTACTTGTGACCTTTTGCCGAAGGCGGGTTACAAGTAGTATAATCAATACCCCACTTTGTAAAGGGTCTGACAGTAACGACTGGAAAAAGCGGAGCTGGATGAGCGCGCATTGTTCGAGTATATACCTGACACGGATGACACCTTTTGACCGATTCAATACAATCTTTGAAAATTGAGGGCCAAAAGTATCCAGCACGCAAAATCTTTTGGGCTGTAGCGAGCCCAGATAAATGACCCCCACAAGCTCCATTGTGAGAATCATTGAGCACAGCCTCAGCTTCTTCGAAAGTTAAGCAGCGTCTTAGGATTGAATCAACCCCTCGATGGTACAAAGCATCACCAATAATCAGATAATTCTTGGCTAAGTGACGCAACTTACGACGCTCATCTTTCGAAAAAGTGGAGGGAAACTTCGCAGTCTGGAGATATACAATGATATCCCCATACCAAGGATCTTGTGGAGAGATTAGAAACAAGTGTTCGTCCGGAAAGGACTCATCATAGATCATCTCCTCCCCACAAGGCAACTCGGAGATCAATTCCGCAAAGACTAATGACTTCTTGGATTTGGCAGACATGAACTCTAGATCAAATTCCTGTAATATCACAATCCATCTATTATATTTGCCCCCAATCACTCGCCTGCTGAGGACAAACTGAAATGGATTGGCAGTTGCCAAGACATAAGTTTTGCGAAGAATAATGTAATGCCGGAGTCGCTGCACAGCATGGACTGCTGCTAAGGCTAATTTTTCTATCGGGGTGTATCGCAGTTCAGGTCCTACCAGTCCTCGACTAAGGTAGTAAATAAGATGCTCAACCAGAGCATCATCCTCCTGAACCAGAACCATACCAATGGTAGATTCTGCTGTAGCCAGATACAAAAGAAAATCTATGCTATAATCGGGTGGACTCAGTAAAGGAGCAGAGGTCAATGCCTTTTTCAAGGCATCGAATGAGCGTTGAGCGTAGTCGTCCCAAAGAAAAGGAACTCCTTTCTTCAACAGTCTCATATATCCCTTTGTAATCTCAGCATAATTGACGATAAACCTCCGAAGAAAATTAGACTTCCCTTGGAGACTTTGAAGCTGACGGATTGAAGACGGGGGAGGCAACCGAAGTATTGCCTCAACCTTGAAGGGATCTACCCTTATCCCTTCCCTAGACACAATAAATCCCAACAGCCGACCGGATGTAACCACGAAAACGCACTTGTTCGGATTCAATCGAATTTTATAAAAACGACATCTTTCAAATATTTGACGGAGGTGACCAGGATGATCCATCCTCTTTCGAGAATGAGCAGCTAGATCATCTAAGTATGCCTCGATAATCTTCTTGATGTCGTGGAAGGCGTAAGACATGGCCCGCTGAAAGGTAGCCCTAGCATTTTTAAGACCAAAAGGCATCTTCTTGTATGCAAACGTACCCCAGGGACAAATAAATGCAGTCTTATGTTGATCTTCAGGACGGATAGTAATTTGATTATATCCGGAAAAATCGTCCATGAAGGAGAAAATCTCGTTACCGGCACACTCGTCAATGATCTGATCGATGAATGGTGTGGGGTAATTGTCTTTAGGACATGCCTTATTTAGGTCTCTGAAATCGATGCACACTCGAATCGTTCCTTGCTTTTTATCTACTGGAACGGGGTTTGAAACCCATTCAGTCAGAGGAACTGGGAAAATGAATCCCGCCTTAAGCAGCTTTTCAACTTCAGCTTTGATAGCTGCTGCCTTCCTAGGATTGACCGGACGAAGTTTTTGCCTGACCAGCTTATCATTTTCATACGTCTTGATCTCATGCTGAACAATAGATGGGTCTATGCCAGGCATTTCCTCATAAGACCAAGCAAATACATCCCTATACTCTTTGAAGAGCTCGGTATAGATTTGAATCTCTTCGCGGGAACATTCAGCTCCAATGAAGACATTCTCAATGATATTGAGATCCCTGGAAATGTTCACCGGGATAGTAGGAGAGATCACAGACATGTTCCCTTCAGCATATACATGTGTTGGTGCTAAAGGGCTCAAGACTGGGTGAACAGGTCCAGGAGACTGAGGACTTGGAAAACTAGTTTCAACTTCGTTCAAGTCAGGTAGGAAGTAAGACCGATGATGCAAATCATCCCACGGTCTATCTATACCAGTCATGGCTTCCAGGATTGCCTCTTCAGATGGAAGAGTGGTATCAAGACAATCCTGGGACGAAGAAGAACTAATCGTCCAAGCCGGAGCCACATCACCATCCAACTCTTCCGGTGAAAGAGGAGCTGGAACGGATTCTGCAGTGTCAACAATAGACTGATATGCAATCTCAGCTGCAGAAATCGGAAATGCCATTCCACCCACTTGACCTTCCGCTAATGTGGCAATAGGGGAAGGTAAGGTCCAAGGGTCCGAAAAATAATGAGTTCGAAAGAACTCTCTTCGAAGGGGAGCCTTGGAGGATGAAATAGCATTAATATGCACCGTAGGAGGAGGAAGATCAAAAGTACCCATCAGGGAAGAATACATTCCAACTCCTAGATTCTCGACAGGCGCCTTAGTATTATCCAACTTAGGAACAGATGAGTCAGAAGGCGCATTCAGGTCTACCTGAGGACAGTCCAGTTGATCCACTGTGACAATCCTCCCTTCGTGGGAGAAACATACAATTTGAAATAATGAGGATGCAATGGCATCCATCTCATATATCCAGTTCCTCCCCAACAAAAGGTTGTAGTCCAAGGCTACATCCACTACCTCAACCACTATGTTGACAGTTTTGCCCCTAACACAGATGGGCAAAGCTGGGACAATACCATGGGGTCTGTGAGAATGACCATCGAACGCACTAAGAACAGTGCTAGATGGAACAGCTTTGGGAGATCCAAGTGTCTTCCAGCATGCGAGAGACATCACGCATGTGGAAGCACCCTCATCAACGACCGTTCGAAAGATATTGCACTTCTGATATGACGATTTAATATGAAATGCCATGTGATGAGGAAGTCTCTTCTTAAAATTAGTCATATCAAAAGTAATCAGAAGAGAATTTTTCGGATCAATAGTCCCAATGGCAGTGGGCAAAGCACTGCGCTGAGCCGGACAAGACTGGAGTACCTCTAAAGCTGACATAGCACAAGGACTTTGCGCCAGATCTTCTACAATCGAGTAGTTCTGGGCAGCCCTCGCGTTCGGATTAATCGTTGACCGCTTAGAAGATGCTTTCGGCATCCGAGGCATAGACTCAATAGTTGGCTTCGTGATGTGAAGCGGCTCAGTAGCATCAGGAACTTCCTTAGCTTTCGAAGATTCCTCTCCGCCATAATCACGGGATCTCGTAGCGATATCCGTGTGAGCACTCATCATAAAGATGTTCGATGGAATTTCCCCTTCCTGGGTACCTCCAGAGGAAGCCCCAGGATTTTGGTTCGCGCCAACAACTAATTGCTGCCCTTGGGGAAAAGGGTTTGTTAACACAACCTGGGAACTAGAAGAACCCTGCTGGGCTAACAAGCGCTGCGCATCCTGAATTTTAGGGCAAAGGTGTGTGAGATGGTCTCCAGTACACAACTTGCATGGAAACTTCACTTTCTTTTTCTCCTTTGGACCCTCACCAACACGCTCGTTGGTTTTATTTGCATTACCCTTCCTGTTCTTGCCCTTCTTCTTGTTATTTCATCCCTTCTTCTTCCCATCAGATTGTTGATTTCCTTTGGGATCAGAAGTTTGGACAGCATTTATGGACAAAGACTGGGAAGGCGATGACTCAGCAGGCACAGCCTGGCTAGAAGGAGCAGATTGCAAAGACAACTGCTGCAGTTGAGTAAGCAGGATGGCTGCACCACTATTGATCGATCCGACAAGCCCATCACCATGAGGACCGGGCTTAGTTTTTGATAAATCTAATTTGGAGCGAGGAGCATTGGGCAAATATTTATAAAGGACCCCAGACTGAGAATAGATCAGTTCCAGCTGCTGGGCCCTAAAAATGGCCTGCTCCTCAGAAAATACCCCAGATAGGGATACATCCTTTGAAATGTCTGACTGCAGAGATTTCAAAAACCACTCGAGAAGGAATTCACCTGGAATATGAGCTTTGATAAGCCTCTTCCTTCTCCTCCATTCTTGAATGTGATCAGAAATGTGAGTTGCCTCATCCTGCTTAAAATTAGCCAGGAGTTCGGTCCCAGCCTCATATCTGACAGGCAACTGAAAATGGTTTAGAAATGTGATAGCCAGTTCTCCAAATGTAGCGAAACTGCCCCCAGTGAGCTCGATATACCATTTGGCAACGTTTCCAGTTAGGGTGCGTTGAAATAATCTCAACCTAATCGAATCATCGATCAGGGAGTTCGAAGAACACCATAAGTGGAAAGTGGTGATGTGGTCCGCCGGATCCTCTCCATTCTTACCTTCAAACTTTGGAATTTCTGAAGGAAGTTTGGTCGGGACCGGAGGCCACCCCGGACTATAACGAATCGAGTCATTAGTCAACTTCGACAAATCTGGCAAGTTTAACGTTGCCAGAAAAGGTAAGCGAGGCGGAGCCTGAGGATTCCATCCTTGATGGGATGGATTCCCAACATTCTGAAAAGAATAGCCTGGATTTGATGAGGCACCAGGCTGTCAGAAAGGACTCATAGAAAATGGAGAAGAACCTCCTCCCCATGTCGAGTTACCAAAGCCCAGACCAGTTCCCACCGCTAAAGTGTTAAATGAAGAGGAGAGCCCCTGATAGGGGTTCCAAGCATTAGACAGAGGAGAAAAGGTCTGATAAGCAATTGATGAAGGGAAAGAAGCATTCCCTTGATGACCTGCGTAAAACTGATTCCCTGCCCCCGCTGTAGTAAAGACAGGATTCCATCCCGTAAAAGTAGTCAAACTTTGCCCCCCAGACCAAGGGTTGAAACTCTGGGTCTGGGATGTAAACGGAAACGACCCTAAAGAAGGATTGGAACTAGGAATGTGTCCAGTCCCAAAAGGGAAACCCTGAAACGAAGCTGATCCACTAGCCATGTTAGACATGGGCGTAGATCCAGCTGAAGCAGCGGAAAAAGAAAAAGAGGGATTTCCACTAATGGACATCCCTGAACAAAAGGGACCAGAATGGGAAGCATGTGCTTGGGTGAACCCAAAGCCAAACACAGCAGCACTAGAAGCAATCGAAGATGAAGCAATAGTGCCCCCTGCTTCAACAGAAGCAGGAGTCTGAATGCCTGCAGCACTCACGGTAGAAGCCGCGTTCCCAGTCGTGGCCATCGAAAGATAAGAATGATACGGAAGATCCGTCGGTCTCTCCGACTCCGGTCCGATGTACTGAACAACAAACGGATAATCAGGAGGAAGAGGAGATGGACCTGTAGCTGGAGGCTCAGGTACGTCTTCAATTTGAAAATCTTCTTCCGGAGGAAAAAAAACTCGCGACGTGAGCGGAACGCTCCTCTCGGGACTGACACCAGAATCAGCTACGAAACCTTCAGACCTTTGTGGAGGATCTCTCTCCACTGCGTCAGACTCCACAGGGTGGTAACCACCTGCTAAATAACTCCTACGCCTTCTTGAAGAAGGCTCTGCACTCTCGGGAGATAACCCCCGGATTCTCCTCGAACGTCGAGGCGCTTGATCAGCCACTTTTATAGATTTTTTAAATTAGACTCAAAAAAGTGAAAATCTAGGCAAGCTATGAGCAAAGAGCGCTCACTAAAAATAAAAATCCCTAAGATACAGTCAAGCAAATAGCCTCCAAGTACTTCCGCTCCGGGTGATGAGGATCGGACACCAAAATATAGGAAAGCGAAGTATAGGACCTCCCGAAAGCAGTCTGGGATGATTAGGGCCCAGAACAACTAGCGAAGGTATCAGAAATAGTTACGCCGACCTCCAAACGACAAATTTTTGCTGGGCTCAAGCGAACTAAAGGTGAGTTGCCAATTACGGAAATATCACCCTAGAGGTTGGTTGGGATACAACCTCCACGAGGCAAGGGCATTTACTGTGAGACCACACAACCATGCATGTTCAAAAATCCAAATAGAGTGGTCCTACGGTTGCTTTAGATCCCGCAGAAGTTCAAACCCCCAGCAACCGTCCTTCCTTCTTAACCTGAAAGACAAGAAGAAACAAGCACAAAGGACTGGTTGTACAGCATATATCTACTCTAAATGTTAGTGAGATTCATATAAAACATTAAATAAATCATAATGAATTCTTGTATAAAAAATATTCTCATACATATAAGCATACACTAACACGTTTATTTCGAGAACAACATGGTACTTCTGTATTATAAATAACATGTACAAAAGTAATGAGTGGAGAGATCACCTGATCCTTCCAAGGCCTTCGCAGACCGTCGTCCGGATCCGTCCAGCCCTTGCCTCGCTAAGACTCCTTCCAAACTGGTGCATACGAGATAACATATAAAGGGATGTGTATCTCAAGGAAACAAGGGTTTCGTACAATGAACTGGGAAAGTGCAGGAGGCACGGGGAATCAGACTTGGATAGGGAATACCAACAGAGTATACAATGTTGATTCTCTCCCTTAGGCCATACACAGAGGGCTTTTTATATCTAATTATCAAACAGCCAAATAATATTGCCGTACAGTAGTTGAACCACCTGGAATAACCATCAACCCAAATTTCAAAAAAGGAATTTTTATATATTTTTTAATCATTTTAATGGCATACGCAGAAAATTCTAGCTGGACTCGCGTATACACGCAGAAAATCACGGGCATAGTCGCGTATGGGGATTTTTACACTGTTTTTTAGTGAATTTGTCCAAGTCTGTAGGAATGGGTGCCCAAAACCATCAAAGCAATCATGAATCATGTCAAGGTGAGAAATGATGCTATAACAATTTTTTGGAGGTATTTTCCAGAGTAACATTTTTTAAGAAATTGAGCTTAATTTTCAATGGACAATTTTTTGGAGGTATTTTTTGAAGTGACATTTTTTTAGAGTATGTGTTTTGGGTTGAAGTAAATCTTTTATAATGATTTTTTAAAATGAGATTTTGTCTAACTTATTAAATGATTTTATTTTTGCAGGACTTGGAAGGAAATATTTTGAACTTCATTTCATTTTTAGAAGAATTTTTTTTTCAGATATTTTAAAGTAAGTGTTTTGGATTCAAGTAGGTATTTTTTGCAAAATTTTTAAAATAAGTTGTTTTTTAAATTAAATCTTTTTGTGATATTTTTTTTAATTGAGTTTTTGTCTAGCTTTTTGAAAGAATTTTTTTAAACTTCATACTCAATTATCATGGGAAATTGAAGGAATTGAAAGAGAAAATATGATTGAACAAGAGACTCCGAGGAACATAGAGAAGAGGGGAGAGAATATCACAAAAAAAATAGAGATGAACGTTGAAATATAGAAAGGGGAAATCAACCTCAAATAGAAGTTGAAGCATGTATGTAAATGTAAATATTATAAATTTGATATTTAAAATTTTCCTAGTGTAAATTGTGAAGCTTAATTTTTATTTGATGAACTAATTTGAAAAATATTTTGCAATGTAAACAGAGAGAGATATTCCTCAAAAAATTTATGATGAGATACAAAATTTTGAAAGAGAAAGGGAAAGAGATATTGAACGAATGATTGAAGATGGTGAAAGTGTTGAAAGAAATTCAAGTGAAGAAATTGAATCACCACGTATATATATATATATTGAACACATGCACTTATTATTGAAATTATACATATTTATTAATTTAGTTATTTGTTGAATATGTAAACTTATTATGTACTATTAATTTAAATATCTACATATGAAATCAATATCAATGATGAGATGTTAGAAAATGTTGACACTCACACATATGGAGATAAAAAAGTTTCCCATGTTATACAATATTGTGTTAATCACATTTTTTATTCGTACTTCATAAAGGAAAATGTCGCAGTTCAAGCTCAATTGTTGAAAGGTCTCCTATCATTAAGGAAATTAAAATAAGCTAGGACTTTATTGGGAATTTGAAAATCAACAAAACTTAAGTAATGAAGGAAAATGTGATACAAAATATAAATAGTGTTATAAATTAAATTAGATGATATAGACAAAAAAATGTTTTAGATGCACGTAGAGCAATACATATGGCAGTTGTTTCATCAAGTAATAAAGATAATCATTTGGTAAAATCTATGGCACGATGATTAGGAACCTCACGAATTTTTTTTCACAAACATCGGAAATTTCGGTTGCAAATAGATGTAAATTATGAGCTCCCTTGTTGGAAAGCTATTTGTAGGAAACCATACAAATATAGACTTGCAAAAAATGTTAAAAAAATAATATATGATTATTGGATGAAATTTCACATGTTTCGCCAAATGCAAGGGATGTGATGTGAATAGGAATAACAAGAAATCAGTACAAAGACTGTCCCAAACATTTCTTTGACACCACTCAGACTTAGTTGTTCAACAATTTCAAAGAAGAGAGTCGTGAAATTGATGTCCTAATCAGTGCTTTTGTGCAACAAAAACCATGGTATGCAAAACCTATCACCCCACTCGACACTTGTTGTTGTCGTTATCATGTGGAATTTCAGTTATTATGACACATTCCTTAATTTTTGCAGAAATTTTTGGAAAGATTCACCTCCTCCTTCCACTATCCATGATTTCATATCTCAAATTCTATGTGGAAGACAAAGTGATGAATTATTTTATCAAAATAAATTTGTTGGTGGTAAAAAATGTGATGATTATGGAAATTTGAGCAAATTTCAAAACAAATATGGCACTGATATAATTGATCAATCATTTTCCAACATGAAAATTAAATAGAAGAGATATTAATATATCCATACATTGATTCAAGGTTCAAGTGCTAAAAGAATTTATTTACAATAAGAAGAAATTTTTGTGATAGGTTTTTTGAGAAAGTTTGAGGGAGACATTTGTAAATACACCAAGAATTCCCATAGAGCTCAATGGTAGAACTTGCAATTGAAAAAGTTCTGTGAGTTTTTTCCACGAGGGGCCATTTTGTTAGTAATTTATTTTGCAGAAAACTACACATTTGTTCCACAAAAAGAAATTCAAAGTGAATAATATCATTTTGACCAAGTCTCCATGCTCATCCATATTCTATATATACATTATAAACAAAATGTTGATCATATAGAAAGCATAAGTGAAAATCAGAATGTTATTAAATAATATCACTTTTATATCAGTGACGATCATACACATGATACATATCTGGTACAACACGGTTTTGGAAATATTTATGACTCCTTCAAAAGTCATGAAATAATATTCGATGAACATTGGATATGGTTAGATGGATGTGTATGTCAATTAAAATATTCACGATCATTATTTTGGTGGCGTTGTCTTCATATGAAAACCCGCTTTAAACATTGTTGGAATTTCTTTGAGATTGATCATGGAAAAGGAGAACATGACGGTGTAGGGGCATGCATAAAAAGAGCACTTCGAAGATATAAAATGAACCCCTCGGAAAACTGGCTTGTCTCAGCTAAAGAAGTTGTTCAATGGTGCATCGCTACACTAATCCATGAGACTAACTAATAAAAGGAAGTTCGAAGGTACCTTCAATTTAATTTTCATTGGATTTCTAATTTTAAACAATGTACATTTATCACAATGATTATCTTTGATGGTATTTTGATATCATAGTTATATTCTTCTTTAAATTTTCCATATAGGTTTTTTTGGCATATTGAGGTCGAAGATGTAGATAGATCTATTGGAAATGACATTGAAACAATAAAAGGGACTCGAAAATTGCATTCGATTAAAACGAAGTTGTCCACAAATGTGTTTGCATTGGATAAAAGAAAATATTCTTGTTTTTTTCATGTTTGCATAGAAAACACATAATCCAATGGTGTTTGTGAAAAAAAAATGTGTGTAAAATATTGGCAACATATAGAGCTAAATACAAAGGGGAAAATGTCCATTGCAATGTTTGAAGAAATGCAATCGGAGGAGACTAGAATATCATCTAATGGTGATCAAGTTTCTAATCTTGTTACAGAACGTAACATTTCAATTTCTTTCAAATGATAGAGATCTAGAAATGGATAATAAAATCAAGTACATGTATGTTAATTTTAAAGTTATTTTTTCATGTTAATTATGATCTAAATTTAAATACATAAGTTTGTTTTACTATGCAGGAGATGTTTTTGTTGCAATTTCACCTACTATCAACGATGAAAATGTGAAGTATTATTTGATGCATTGCACTGAATGAAAGATGAAATTATTAGAAAAATATAATGATCACGAGTTTACATATGACATAGGGTCTATTATACTGAGAGGTTATTTTTTCACACAAACTAATCAAAGTGGGGATTTTGTTTACTTTGAGGACTATGAACCTAATGTCATAAGTTGTTAATATATTCACTTGGTTTGTGCAGTATGGATAAAGTTGATAGAAGTTCAATCAAAGAAAAAAATGAAAATTAAGAAATGGAAAATGTCAAAAACCGATCATGAACGGATCATCGAAGATTGAATTCCATTGGAATTTTTTTGATTGAACTACCCAACAATTTATTCTCTTTGGATTCATGTTTTAGAACTTCCAGAACTCAACTAAAAATTTAACTGTCTTGTTATGTTATTTTTGAAAATGTTTGCACATGTACATTGTTTTGTTACATGCACACAAGTAATTTATACACGTGTACTAATACACATGTCTATATTATCTGGTCTAAACGATTTCATACATTCTCTGGTACAATCTTTCATAATGTCATTATTGCGAAATATGCATATATTTGTATCTAGCATAGTTTATATAATGCAAATTTGAAGTTGCACGATGCACGTACTAGATATATATGTACTAGAATGCAATATTAAAACTTTATGATTGTTTGACACATCTAAGAAGACCTAGAATCTTATGATTTTTTTAGATATATATATACATCGATATATATATTCAAACATGTACTTAAATAATTTCTATGTACATATATTCATGTGAACCTTTTTTTTTTTGTAAAATGACAATTTGAATTTTAAAAACAAAACATTATATCACAATCACATGCCAAATGTAGTTCAACTATCCAATAAAATAAAAACATTATATCACAATCACATGCCAAATGTAATTATCCAAGACAAGAGTAAATGTATTTTAAAACTATATATATATATCCAAACAGTAAGATATGTCCATAATTTGTATCTCACATGAACAATATATATATATATATATATATTTCAGATGAAAATGCATATATATAAGCTAATTTTCAATAATATTAAAAAAAAGTTAGACAACTTGTTAAAATGGTTCAAATTGTGTGGATGTTCCTATCTCCATCATACACTCCATCACTAGAGTCAGTGGAGAAAATAAATCATCTCCAGGAACCTAAAATTCAAAAAATTTAAAAGTATAAAATAACTCAAGATCTAGAGCTCAATTTATAATAAAACTTTTGAACTTCAATTTATAACTTATATCTTAAACATATATTTAAGTGAAAAATTGAATACTTGTGATCGTGGAATTTGCACATCTCCTAAGGGTGGTTTCAAAAGAAAATCTCCAAAAACCTAAAATTCAAAAAATTTAAAATAACTCAAGATTTAGAGATCCCATTTTTTAATGGAACTTTTGAGCTGGAATATATAACTTAAAAAAAAATATTTAAAAGTTAAAAAAATTTCATACTTGTGATGGTGGATTTGGCACATCTCCTAAGGAATAAGAAGGTACCACCATCCCAAAAACATCATTCGGAATCAGAATATGTTAACATTTAATTATATATACATGTACATGTGTGCACAATTATTTATTTTAAAAATATGTCATCATGTTTCGATATATACAATAACAGATAAAAAATATTTGTGCATCATCACGTTCACTTAAAAAACACTGAAATTTGCCAACATATATTTATGGTGAGGACCATCCTGATTGTGTGATTGATGATGAGACCCATATTGATTGTGTTAACCGGAGGCTCCGAGTGTGTTATTAACATCATCTTCGTTCAACAGGCATGAAAAATGAAAATGGTGTTAACATATAATGACACATTTTTGTTAGATTAATATATACAAATAAATGTATGTATATATGTATTTATTACAAATTAAACATGTGTTAAAATAATCACCCTAACCATTAACACATACCATTCTCATGCCCTCTTGCTCACGAATAATTAGGTCCTACCAACCATTGCGAATTTTTTTTTCATATGTTCTAAGATGTTCAACACTCATGTTGTCTATCTCTTCATCTGTACAATACACAAAATCAGCTCATGCATTCTCACGTTCTCTTTGTCAACTCAGAAAAACATCAACTCCACCCAATCCACTCTGAACATTGTCAATGATGGCATCCCTTCCTTCTCGACTAATTTGAGAACTGGAATCCATCTCTGACCACAATTTTCGACACGAAGAGGTTGAAAAACCAATGGTGGCCCAGGGCGAGGAAACTCGGCATCACACATAGAACCCCTACGATCACACAATTGACCTTTCCTAGGACCAAAAAATTCAAAGGGAAGGTCACTATAATTGGGTTCTATTCCCAAAAATAATTATTTATAAAATAGTTTTGCAAAATAAAGAGGAACCTTGTCGTTCCATGGGAGTCTTACATAGGCAACAAGGCATCTATCATACAAATACTGAGCTATATGACAATGCTTGAAATATTGAACCTTTAACATCTTTCTTTTCCACCCTTCTTTGAAATTAAAAATGGATTTCGCTATTTCTGTTGTAACTCTTTTTTAACAACCTCCCATGTATCGGGACCCATCACCTTTTCCTTTATTTATATCATCACTTCTACAAAATTATGGGTTATTGGCCCAAGCTTTAGGTACACATCTACTAGTTCGCTTAAAAAGTGAGTAAATATTTTCAAGCTTTGTCGACTCCCAACAAGGAGAGTCAAAGCCATGAGACCTCTCTTCAATTTTGAATTAATATTTTGACACATTTTTAAGGTACATTGCTACATGTTTGATTCCCAAGGTATATCGTAAATTTCAGAAAGATAAATAGTTGTTGGTGTAAAACCTTCCTCTTGAATGAATCATTCTGTCCTACATCTTTTTCGAGCAACATTTTCACTCTCTGCAACAATATATAAGATTTTGTATATTTAAAAAACATGTAAACAAATTTGTACAAATTGAATAAAAATAATATTCAGATTGATGGTGACCTCGATATGGTTGGTTAGCATCTTTCCCGTCCTGAGATTTTTAAGAACCAAAATGACCACCAATTGGTTAAGAACCAACATGACCATCCATTAATGGCCTCTGGGGGAATGCACATCACCACCTTCACACAATTCACTAGCACTTATTAATGGCCTTCCAAGGGAATGTGTACCACCACGAACCTCATGAGACGAGAGGAAAACTTCGTAAAAGAATAGGAATTTATAATCAATTAAAAAATACATTCATACATATAAATACATGTACATATTCATTGATTAAATTGTGTGAACCCTACCACGATTCTATTAACCATGGCCACGCTCCATTGATGGAGTACACACCCTTATCCTCCTACCTCCTAAAAAATAAAAAAATGAAACTTATTAACAACTAATTTAACTCACACAATTGATAAAAAATCAATTTGATATAAACACACATGTATTTATGGAGATAATATTATATTTAAATAACATGAACATCCCTCGATCCTTGACCCCCCTCCTTCTTAGAGATATGGGATTCTATTAATCTTTGCATTTCATCCTCCATGATATATATATGTAGATATATCTACAATGGACATTTACAATTATTTTTAAATTAATATTTAAAATAAGTTCAAAATAAATTTCAAAAAATTAATGTAATTTACTGTACAAAAATTATGTAAAACACAACTTTTAAAGCACTAATTGATGTGTGAAACTGAATTTAAGAAAAAAATTTATAAAAATTTTAATTTCAACAAATTGCGCTTTACATGGTGGGAGCACCCTTGATATGTAATTGAAAAACACACATGGCCATTAAAAAAGAAGTTTGAAACTCCATTTAAACAAAAATTTGTTGAAATCCTCACATTTAATTTTATAAAAATGTGAAGTTCACCAAGTTGCAAATGCGAAGTTCACCAAATTGCGCTTTAAATGAAAAAACACATGGTCATTAAAAAAGACACATTTATAAATAAAAAACACACACATATCAAAGAGATGTTACAATGTCCATCAAAAAAATTTGAAGGAGAGCGTCTCAGCACTAATTCATCTTTGAGAGATGAATCTTGAATTTTTGAGGAGGAGCGTCTCAACACTAATTCATCTTTGAGGGATGAATCCTAAATTGGAATTGCCTTGTATAATAATAATTCATCTATTAATTCATCTTTGATAGATGAATCTTGAATTGGCATTGCCCCACAGAATAGATCAATAGACATCTTGTTAACATTTGTACAATGTTACTAAAAATTTGAAATTGGCAAACAATGTTGTTTTATTTTCCATGCAGTTGTTTTAGGCTCTCCTTCTTAACTTGGTACACGCATTTCATCTGGTGGCACACAAGTTCAAAATTGGTGAAAACTACAATTTCATTTGATCCATACTCCCTAGCTCATTCCAAGCCTTCTATCAATCCAATATAATATGCCTCGTTGTTTGTTGTTCTTCCTGTTATATACGTTTTCCTTTAGAGGACCTTGCTAGTCGCAATATTGCAAAGAACATATGTTATCACTACTTTCCTTAGATTGGGATAGAAAGAAACATCTATGCATAATGTCCATTTTTCAACCATATTTAGTGGGTTTTTTTATCCCTGAAAAAAGAAAATTCAATAAAATATATTAAATTAATTTTTATTGCAAATGCATGGGATAAATGACATGTGCATTAGAGAAATGACATGTTCATGGTTTACCTTAAATTTTTCCTTGAAGGTTATGGGAGAATTCACATCTAGAAATGAGATGGCTTAAAGATTGCCTTGCCTAGAGTTTAAGGGAGATTTATGACATGTACATGGTTCGTGCATGGTTTACCTTAAATTTTTCCTTAAATTTTATGGTAGAAATCACATCTAGAAATGACATGCCTTAAATATTTCCTTGCCTAGAGTTTCAGGGAGAAATTACATGTACATGGTTTGTGCATGGTTCTCCTTAAATTTTTCCTTAAATCTTATGGGAGAAATGATATCTAGAAATGACATGCATTAAAAATTGGCTTGCCTAGAGTTTTAGGGAGAAATGACATGTTCATGGTGCCATGAGTTTACTAGATATGTCACCCTTAAGAAAGGATGAGATCTAGAGGCTACCTGGCCCTTTATAGACTCTGCCTTTAGAACTTGTAGAGATTAACACTCAATAGACAAACTAAAATATTATGGAAGTTCAGACACTTTAGGTTTAGTTTTTATGCCTTAAATTTTTCCTTGAATTAATGGGAGAAAGCCTTGAGTTTGTGGGATCCTATCCTATGAAATTTTAGCTACTTTAGGTTTAGTTTTTAGGCCTTAAAGTTTTCCATGAGTTAATGGGAGAAAGCCTTGAGAAATGACACATGCCTTAAATTTTTTCTAAAATTTTATGGGATAAATGACACATGTACATGGTTTTCCTTAAAGTGGTATTGGTTTGCAAATATTGAAATGAAGAAATTCTATTTAGATTTATTATAGAGATTGACTGTAGGGGCATTTATTGAATATGTCACCTTGGAGAAAATATGAGATCCAAATGCTACCCAGCCCTTTACAAACTCTGCCTTTAGAACTTGTACAAGTTAACACTCAATAGACAAAGTAAAATCCTATGGAAGTTCAGCCACTTTAGGTTCTGTTTTTAGGCCTTAACGTTTCACTGGGAGAAATGGTACGTGCATGGGTTGCCTTAACATTTTCCTTAAGTTTATGGGAGAAATCACATCTAGAAATGACATGCCTTGAATTTTCCCTTGTCTAGAGTTTAAGAGAGAAATGACATGTACATGGCTTGTCTTAAAGTTTTCCTTATAATATATGGGAAAAATGACATTTCCCTATAGTTTATGGGATAAACGACATATAAATGACAAAGAAATGACATAGAAATGACACATGCCTTAAATTTTTCCTAAAATTTTATGGGAGAAATGACACATGTACACTATTCGCCTTAAGGTGGTAGTGGTTTATGGATATTAAAATAAAGAAATTATATTTAGATATGTTCCTGAGATTGACTGTAGGGGAATTTACTAGATATGTCACCTTTGAGAAGAGATGAGATCCAGAGGCTACATGGCCCTTTACAGAATCTACCTTTAGAACTTGTAGAAGTTAACACTCAACAGATAGACTAAAATCCAATGGAAGTTCAAAATCCTATGAGATTTCAACCACTTTAGGTTTAGTTTTTAGGCCTTAAATTTTCCGTCGAATTAATGGGATAAAGCATTTAGTTTGTGGGATAAATGACACGTACATGGTTGGAAAAATTATTTTATGCACTTAATAAAACAACTAGTGGTATTGGTTGATGAATTTATGTCAAAAGTCACACCTTTATGAGTTTGTGGGAGAAATGACATTGACTTATAGTATATGGGAGAAATGAAATAGAAATGACACATGCCTTGAAGTTTTCCTAAAAGTTTATGGGAGAAGGGAGAAATGACACATGTACACGGTTTTCCTTAAAGTGGTAGTGGTTTATGGATATTAAAATGAAGAACTTGTATTTAGATCTGTTCCCAAGATTGATTGTAGAATAATTTATTGGATATGCCACCTTTGAGAAAAGATGAGATCCAGAGGCTCCTATCCCTTTACAAACTCCGCATTTAGAACTTGTATAAGTTAACACTCAACATTGAATATAGGGGAAATTACTAGATATGTCACCTTTATAAAATATGAGATCCAGAGGTTACGTGGCCCTTTATAGACTCTACCTTTAGAAATTGTAGAAGCTAACACTCAATAGACATACTAGAATCCTATGGAAGTTAAAAATCCTATGATAGTTCAACCACTTTAGGTTCAATTTTTAGGCCTTAAATCTTGCCTTGAATTAATGGGAGAAAGCCTTTAGTTTGTGGGAGAAATGACATGTACATGGTTTGCAAAATTATTTTATGCACTTACTAAAAAAACTTTAGATTCAGTTTTTATGCCTTAAAGTTTTCCTTGAACTAATGGCAGAAAGCCTTTAGTTTGTGGGAGAAATGACATGTAGATGATTTGAAGAAATATTTTATGCACTTAATAAAACAAGTAGTGGTAGTGGTTGATAAAGTTATGTCAAAAGTCACACCTTGATGAGTTTAACTAGTGGTGGTGATTGATGAATTTATGTCAAAATTCACACCTTGATGAGTTTGTCGGAGAAAAATAAAGTAAAGTTTAACATTTTACAAGATTAGAAAGGTAAATAAAAACACTAGGAGAGGAAGCATTATGGAAGTTGTAAAATTTAATAATCATTTAAATTTTATAATTTAATGTCATTTTTGGCTTGCACTACCATTAATCCTTGATATACATACAAGAATTTTATAGCTTGAGCATCAACCTACACACTATCATCATATCACTACATACGTAATCTAGATTATTAATATCCAGTTCAACATAAAACACTCCACTTTGAAAATTTTACAAGATTATAAAAGTAAATGTACATAATATAGATTAGTAATATCCATTACATCATAAAACACTCCACTTTTAACATTTTACAAGATTAGAAAAGTAAATGACAACACTAGGAGACGAAATATCATGGAAGGTGTAAATTTAGGTACATTAGTAAAAAATAGTTAGCATCAACATAAATATGAATATAGTGGAAAAGTATCATTAAATAAATGTTTGGTTAAATTTTTTAAAGTAGCCAACCTCAATCCTAGTAATTTAATCATCTCAATTACAATAAAACCACTGCATCATCTAGTAAGGTGGGCCTAAAATCTACACATAGAAACTTATGATTGAAGTAATAAGTGGAAAGGGGTGAAAATTTATTTTATACACTTACTTAAACAACTACTGGTAGTGGTTGATGAAGTTATGTCAAAACACACATATATAGCTCTACTCTTTGATGCATTAGAAAGATAGATAGCTTAGGAATTAGAACTCTAGCTAGATTAGGAAGCTTTGGTTCAGGAATAAGAAAGAAAAGCTTAGGTTTTAGCTTAGCAAGGAGTATTTAGTAAGATAGGCACTATAAATACAAACAAGTCACTATAACCACAAGCAAACAATATCCTGAAAGAGAAAGACAATCTAACAAAGGTCTGAGGAAGAAACAGAACACAAATACAACCTACAAGATTAAGAAAGAACAGAGCTGTGAGTTGGTGCTCATAAGAAGAACACAGAGATATTAGAAACATAACAAAATAAAAACCACAAGCTTAAGAAATAACATAGTTGTGAGTTGTTGCTCATAAGAATAACATAAAGATATTAGAAACATAACTCAAATACAACCTAAAAGCTTAAGAAAGAACATAGTTGTGAGTTGGTGGTCATAAGAAAAACACAGAGATATTAGATCTACAGAGGTTGAAGGAAAGAATAGAGCTATTAGCCTTCAGGAAAACAAACACATACAATTATACTCTACTCTTTGAGGCATTATAAAGTTAGCTAGATTAGGAAGCTTCAGTTCAGGAATAAGAAAGAAAATCTTATGTTTTAGCTTAGCAAGGAGTATTCAGGAAGATAGGAATTGTAACCATAAACAAAAACTCTACTGAAAGACAAAGACAATCTAACAAAGGTCTAAGGAAGAAACAAAACACAAATACAACCTACACGCTTCAGAAAAAACAGAGTTGTGAGTTGGTGCTCATAAGAAGAACACAGATATATTAGATCTGTAGAGGTTGAAGGAAATAATAGAGCTATCAGCCATTAGGAAATCACATATAGCTCTACTCTTAGAGGAATAAGAAAGTTAGCTAGATTAGGAAGCTTCAGTTCATGAATAAGAAATAAAGCAAACAAACATGCCTACTTGAACTGATTCTACTCAACCAATCAAACAACCGTCTAACCCAGCAGAAATCTTGTTCCACTAAATCTGATTCTATGGTTTGTCTGTGTGAGAAAGAGAATGAGTAAAGAGCTAGTTAATGAGGTGTACGGAAGCTCTCCTCCACAAATATAATATTCAAGTAGCTAAACAATATATGGTTTGGTTAGCATGCATGATATGAGTGCTAATTGAAGTCTTGAAGTATTTCTAAAGGCTCCATGCAAACTAGACTGAGCATAAATCAAAGTTGGAAGTTCTGTTGAATTCTAGTAGCTTCACTATTCTTGACTAGTGGCTTAATTGTAACATTGAATTTATTAACCTTTCTTGGTATCTTGTTGGTCAGTAATTTCTCTTTCACACATTTCACTCACTTGTATTTATCTCATCCATCCTCCTCCTCTCTTGTCGCATTTGTTTCCTTATGACGAGTCCTGGTTAGACTCAAAACGTAGAAATATAAAAATTAATACTATGGAGATTCTGAATCCCCAATCTCAAAACTCTGACTATATAAACCTTCAAACTAGCATTAAATTTATTAAAACTTTTCCTATGAAACATCTGAGATTATGAGTTGTCACACATTAGACAGAGAACCTTGTTATGATCACACTATTGTAGCTAATGTGTGTTCATGATTAAATGAATAAGCATTTATGTGAGTGCGTCAGTAACGATTGTTGTGATCTATGACTGAGTCTGGTTTTAGGGACTTTGATGCATTGTTTTAACACAACGAATATTCTATATGTGTGTCCTGTCATGGATTGAGAAAACATGTGTAACTGCTACCAGTGATTCCTTTGCTGGAATTTGAATATCAATGATTCATTTACATGATTTTGAATATCATGGATATGAATGTGAAACGATATATATATATATATATATATATATATATATATATATATATATATATATATATATATATATATATATATAAGAAGTCGAGAATTTGTTTCAAAACTACTCTTTCTGTTTTTGGTTTTGGGTAACTATTAGGATGATGATGTAATGGTTGATATAACTATGTTAGTCAATGGAATTAATAATTTTTTTAAATGAAATTGTAAATTTCCATTATTCAATTTATAATTATATACAACTGAAATTAATACTTTCACAAAAACCTCCCATGTATTAAAATTGTACATTTTTTACATTAAAATTTTAATAGTTTTTCAATTTACAATTTTTATATAACTTTTAATAGCTATTCAATTTAGAGTTACATATAAATAGAATTAATTTTGCATTCCATGTAGCTGAATCACAATTTTTCTCATTATATGGAAGGTAAGATAGTCTAACCACAAAAAAACACTCTGCAAGACAAACTAATTAGAAACAAGTTTTTCCGTCTACCTAGAGACGACGAGATGACGAGGAAGGATATCGCCGAATATGCAGTTTATCCACAATGGGGAAGGAGATCACAGAAGACACAAGAACCTGCGAACAAAAAACAAAGATAAAAATCAAAACACACAAAAAATTTGACAAAAAAAAAAACAGGAAAAAGAAGCTTCTCACTGCAAGCCCCTGCAGCAGCAAGCCCACAAAGCAAACATGAAACATCGAGACAGATACAAGCCCCTATAGTAGAAAACATGAAATATAAGGATAGAGATGAGACATAGCCCCTATAGTAGCAAGCCCGCACAAAAAACATGACACATCAAGATAGAGATGAGACAGAGATCAGACAAACAAATGGTAAGAACCCAAAAATCTCTAGTGGTCTGTGGGCCTGTATATTTATAATAAATAGTTTGGCCAAATTCTTTTCAAAAGTTCTCCTGGACTAATAGTTCGGCCAAAATTTTAATGCCAGTTTTTCCATCTTCGGAAAAAAAATATGTTTACCCATGTCGTCATTACGTCGTCAATGTAAATGGCAGAGTGAGTTTGACCGAACTAATTTACAAAATTAATCTGAAATTTGCAACAGTTCATCTGAACTGTTATAAAATTTCGGCTGAATTGTTGGAAAAATGATTTTTCCACCCGCGTTTCTCACAAAAGTGTAACCCACCTTCGCATTTTTACCCGAGGATATGGATCGAACTATGATATTTTCTGATTACCAAAGATATATTAAGTTTTTTGAGAATCCCTTATTTCACAATCGATCCAAGGATATAGATAAATGGTATCATCATTTACAAAACTTTTTTCAGAGGATGATAATTTTTGTATAATGCATTCTCACATACGAACAACATGTTGACATCTTAAAAAAGAATTTTTCAAGAGGAAAGTACAAATTCCAAGGGTGCAGGATAAGGGTGGCTGAAAATCCCTTTTTTGCTAAGAGAGAGTGTTGAGAAGTGTAGCAAGAAAGTCTCAATTTCACTTTGGCTTGGTGAAATTGAGAAAATTTGAATTTCCACATGAGAAGAAAACTAGTAGGTAGTTAACGGAGTTGACATGGTTCTTTTCACTAAGTTAACTCAGTAAATTTGAGTTATAGGGCGTGGAGTTCAGTTATGCATGTGTGATTGCTAATTTGTAGCAATACAATTCAGTTATTTATAGTTGTATTTAGTTAAACTAGTTCTAACAATTGATAGAACAAGTTGGAGGTGAGTTGTTCACTGGGGCAACAGTCTAACTCAGTGATCATCTAGTTAACTCACCAATCAACCAAAAATAGCTAATGAATGCAAAGAATTTGAGTTCACTAGCTGCGTTGTAGATTCGAAGGCAGTGTAACATCATTTGTCGACTAGTCTTGAGTTTACATGTGTAAAATTAAATCACGGATCCAAGCTCAGGAATTGTGAAATCAATTGGAGGAAAATTCATAAAAAATAGGGGAATAATTCCTTGATATTTGCACAAGGAAATAGGGGCTCAAGTAGCAGTAAAAATTGACTAAGTTTGGGTGAGAGCTTCTCATTGAGTAGAGACAAAGGTTATTCCCTTGTAGGTTGAGCTCAAAGCGAGCAAGAAATTCTAATACATTCTCTATTTATCTAATTAATGGAAACATACTTAAGGGATTTTTACCAGTTGATTTATCCTTGATAAATTTGTGTAATTGTGTATGTGATTGATGCATGTTTATGAATGTTGTTCTAAATTGTGAATTAATTTCCATAGAGAAGTAGAGTATAATTGTTTCTCTTGATTTAGATTAATTTCTTGAGTTGTTGCGATTATATCACCATATTTCTACATGCATTCCTCATATAATGCCTGTAGCTAAAGGAATTAGCATATTGAGTTGTTTCACATAACATAATGAAGAAAACCTAGTCAACGAAGTAGAGAAAACATAACTCTAATGGTGGTGGCACTATATTTGGACTCAGGTGCCTCATTCCACATGATACAGTGTAGCGATTTTTTCAGTGACATAGAGGAGAAAGACCTTCATAAGCATATTGAAGTTGGGGATGATGGATGGTATATTGCTACCAGGATTGGTACAATAACCTTTCAGAGGGAGTTAGGCTCCCCTCTTCGCCCCTAAGATGTCATGTTTTTTCAAGGATTAAAGAAGAAACCAATATCTATACTTGTTTTGGAACAGTGAAAATATGACGTAAAATTTATTAAAGGTAAATTATTTTTTATGCACATAACTATTGGATATGTGAAGCAGATCAAGGTTTGTGTGAAGAACATATATAAAATTGATGTAGATGATTGTGTTTCATTAAAAAGTAAGTCAAAGAAAGTGTAGAGTCATGATGTCAGTGAGCTCTTTCATAGGAGATATGGCCATTTACATCAATGCACCTTAAAAATTATGCAAAAAATAAACATTAGCCTCCATAAAGGATCACTTGAGAAACATGATGAATGCCAGGGTTGTACCTTGGGGAAGTATGTGAAATCCACATTCCATGATTGAGACAACAAAGCACATGTAGTCTTAGAGAGAGTCCAATTTGATGTTTGTGGGACCTTCTCGATAGCCTCCACTGGCAGACATAAGTAATATTTTATTTTTATTTATGAATTATAAAGTAAGTGTTGGATCTTGTTCTTGTGGAAGAAGGTTGATACATTCTAAAAGTTTACAGGATCCAAGGAACTGGTTGAGAAAGTGACTGAAAAGAAGGTGAATTCTCTTATGAGAAATAATGGAGGTGAGTATTTTTTGCATTACTTCAACGATTTCTGGGTGAAAGAAGGCATTCAAGGATATTTCACAATGACCCCACAACCCACAGCAAAATGGGGTAGATGAGAGGAAGAACTACAACATTCTGGGTGTTGTGAGAGATATGCTACATGACCAAGACATGCCACTGCTTTTGTGGGTAGATGGATGTAACACATTAGTCTACTTACATAACTAGAATCCTCATCAGATCTTGGTATGATTTCGCAGGAGGAGGCTTTCTCGAGGGAAAAAAGGGATGTGTCTCTTCCAAATTTTTAGACCCTCTATTTACTTCCATGTCTCCAAATATTAATGGAGTAAAATTTAATCAAAAGAAAACTTGGGAGTTTTTGTGGGTTACAGTGAAACTCCAAACAACTACCGGGTGTACTTACCTTCCCTCAGATGGACATTTTTGCGAAGGGATGTAAAGTTTTATAAGGAGAAATAAATGAGATGCTCTCTTGAGAGGGATATTTAGTTCCAACCAGAAGAGGAGCTTTTAGCTCCAAAGGAGGAACCTTAGGAAGTTGTGGAGCAACCAAAAATGGAGGATCCGAGAGGAGTTAGAGTGGATACTTCCACTCAAGTAGAACCATGCAGAGAAAGTAGAAGAGAATGAGGGAAGATGATAGATTGACGTAGGATGCGAGGGATAATGTTGGAACTCCTTCAAATTTTCACAGGAAAATGAGGTCAGCTAGGAGTTGCACTGGCTACATGGATCTAATGAGGGGGTTTGTAGAGATTGAGCCATCCTATTTTAAGGAAGTAGCTTTTCCAACAATTTTGGGTTGATGAAATGGTGGAATAATATGAATCCACGTGAAGAACAATGTTTAGGAAGTGGTCCCGAGACCAACAGATAAATCAATTGTGTTCTAGAGGGATATTCTAGCTTAAACATGCAATAGATGAAAGAATATGAAGTATAAGGGTTCTCTCAAATTGAGGTAATTGGCTATGAGGACAAATTTTATCCCGTACTAAGATATTCATCCATTAGATCAATTATTGGATTAGTTGTGTAGATGGGGTGAAAGATCCGCCAGATGGACGTTAAAAATAACATTTCTCAATGGTGTTATTCAGGAGGAAGTTTACATCGAGAAACCAAATTTTTTTCAGACATTTGATTGGGATTCTTATGTGTCAAGACTCAGGCAAGCATTGTACGGTCTCAAACATGGACCTTGAGCTTGGTACACCAAGATCGACAATTATCTCACTGGATTTGACTGCAAAAAAAGTGAAGTGGATGTGAACCTGTATCATATTTTGGTAGAAGGTAAATTTCTTATCATTGTTTTATATGTTGATTATTTAATATTGAGAGGTGATGAGCAGTTGATCAACTCTTGCAAGGAGGAACTTGCAAGGGAATTTGAGATGAAAGACGTGGGTGTCATGCTCTACTTCCTTGGCTAGAAGAATGGCATGGTGATGGGAAATTCATTGTGTCTCAAGGAAATTATGCCATTGAGATACCACAGATATTTAACATGGAGAGATGTAATCCCATGGAGACACCTCTATTGACCAAATGGAGGATGGAGAATGTGACTTTAGGTGAAGAAGTTGATGCTACCATTTACAGACATCTAGTGGATTCATTGATGTATCTTGTGAACACACGACGAGACATGAGTTATGAATTCAACCAATTGAGCGAGGATATGGTTAGGATGACTAAATTTTATTGGAATGAATCAAATAATTACTTACGATACCTCAGAGGCACTACCCAATATGGATTATGGTACATGCAGACAAAGGAAGTGAAGCAGTTTTGATTCACAGATGAAAATTTAGCAGGGATTCCATCCGACCGAAAGAGTACATGACCTGGAATTTTCAATATTGGGTCAGCAAAAATTTCCTGGTACAACAAGCAGAGGTATGTAGTGCTCAACTCGGTAGAAGCTAAATACATGGCTATAAGTGAATCAACAAGTGAGGCGATCCAGATGAGAAAGATACTTATGGGACTATTTAGTGAGGATATGGATCTCACTGAGATCTTTTTTTATAATCTGAGTTGCATTAAGTTATTTGAGAATCCAATATTTCACGATCGATCCAACTATATATATATGTGGTATCATTATATACAAAACTATGTGAAGAGGATGATAATGTATCTATAATACATTGTAACATAGAAAGAAGATGTTAACATCTTGAAAAATTAATTTTCAAGAGGGAAGTACGAAATCCATAAGTGCATGATAGGGGTGGTCGAAAATCCATTTTTTGCTAAGAGAGAGTGTTTAGAAGTGTAGCAAGAGAGTCTCAACTTCACTTTGGCTTGGTGAAATTGAGAAATTTCAAATTTCCACATAATCAGACAACTTGGAGGTAGTTGACAAAGGTGACATGGCTCTTGTCACCTAATTAACTCAGTAAATTTGAGTTATGAGGCTTGTAATTTAGTTATGCATGTGTGATTTCTAATTTGTAGCAATCCGGCTCAGTTATTTCTAGTTGAATTTAGTTAAAATAGTTCTAATAGTTAATAGAACTAGTTCAATGTGAGTTGTGAAATAGGAAAATATTCTAACTTAGTGATCATCTAGTTAATAGACCAATCAACCGAACAGAACTAGTGCATGCAAAGAATTAAAGTTCCCTAGATTTGGTGGACATTCCAGGGCATTGTAACATTAGTTGTAGACTAGTCTTGAGTTTACAGGTCTTGCATAAAGTCGGAGATCCAACCTTGGCAATCATGAAATCAATTGGAGGAAAATTCCTAAAAAATAGGGGCATAATTCATTGAGATTTTCACAAGGGAATATGGGCTCAAGAAGAGGTAAAAATTGACCAACTCTGGGTCAGAGCTTCTCATTGGGAAAAGAGGAAGGCTATTCACTTGCAGGTTGAGCTCAAAGCGAGAAAAAATTGTAATATATTCTATATTCATATAATTAATGCAAGAATACTTAAGGGGTTTTTACCAGTTGACTTTCCCTTGATAAATCTGTGTACTTGTGTATGTGATTGATGCATGTTTATGAATGTTGTTCTAAATTGTGAATTAATTTCTAGAGAGAAGTAGAGTAGAATTGTGTCTCTTGATTTAGATTAATTTCTTGAAATGTTTCCATTCTATCACCATATTTCTACATTCATTCCTTGTATAATGTTTGTATCTAAAGGACTTAGCATATTGAGTTGTTTCACATAACATAATGAAGAAAACTTACTCAACAAAGTAGAGAAGACCATAACTCTAATGGTGGTGGCAGTATATTTGGAACCTAAAATACAATTGTAAAACAAAATCCTTGTATGTAGTGGCTAATGATAAAAAAAATTATTAAATTGGCATAGATAAAAAAAATTTAATTGGCAAGGATATCAACAAACTTCTCTTTAAAAACTAGATGAGAAAAAATCGGAAGTTGAACATGGATTGTGACCATTCAAAATATGTGTGGCTAGAAGTGGAAGCTCTAATAAGATTGATAAATATATTCATAGGGGATTTTATTGGAGTAGCTTTGAGGAATTCGATAGTGAATCCAAAAAAAAAGGATTCTAAGGAATTTCCCTTGATAATGGCACAAGAAATATGTTTTTTAGTAATATTTCAAATTGTTAAGAAAAATGCATCCCTCCATTAACATCTGTAACATTTGCAGTTGGGAATGGAATACTGGGTCATTTACCATAATATATAGAAGATAACCTAATAGGGATGTGGCTAGAGAATGAACTGGTAACAAATTTCCCAAGCATTTTTCAAATGGGACATCTCAAAAGGATTTTATTGTATGTAAATGGGGAAAATTATTCTTAATAATCCCTTAACATTTGTTAAATTTATGCTAGGATTGTAGGAAAAATCAAATAATTATGCAAAATTAATAAAAATAAAGCTAATATTATTGTTAGAAAATGAAAAAGGATGCGATTCTTGCATTTTTTTTCATATGTGCAAAAAAATGAACAAACATATTAAAATATGTCTCTAGATTTTGCATTAGAGGAGTTCAATGGTTTGAGGCTATTTTTCAGCCATTGTACAATTCAACATGTGTGTACGTATACAAGGAGAGAATATTAAAAGTGATGGTATAATCAATGTTGAAAATATGGAGCATGGCACTTGGATGATAAAAGAAAGAGGAGTTAATAAAATTATGAATATTATAACTTTTTCTTTTATGAAGCATCGATAGAAGTGTGGAATGCTCCTCTATGATGTTTTTAACAATTTTGATTATATTGTTTTTTTCTATTACGAAATATTGGTATATATAGCGAGGAAAATATATATATTTTTATAAATAAACAAATATAAATTAAACTATAAAATAATATCATTTTTTCTAATTAATTAAATATGTGAAAATGTAATTTTATAATTTCTGTAAATAAATTTATGATTGTTGGAAAAGGACTTGAAACAAGGCTCTTACACAAGTTACTTCTAGAAATTACAAACAGTGATACAAGGAAAAAAGAATAGTCAAAGAGACATATTAAAAAAGAATAGTCAATTCCGTCTGGCACCTTGCATGTGGCGTGGTGGCATTTTGTGGGCAAGGTTAGGCGCTCTTGGCGTCCAACAGTAAGCATGGTCACCTACTGTGGTAGATATTGGGTTGGTCAATGTAGTAGATGCAATTCTCAACCCCTACGGGACAATTTGCGGCGTTTATGTTTTCGTTCCTTCCTGTATCCTTTGGGTTAGGGTTTTAAAAGGGTGCAGTCCCGAAAGAGTCCTGCTCCTTTTATGGGCCCTACTGTCACCCCTGTCAATGCTCATTTCGCGAGCCTTAGGATATTTACCCATGTGCAGTCTGTTCTGCAACATTCCCTCCAGGTTACCTTCGCTCAGAGGTTTAGGTTTTGGAGTTGGGAAACATGGGCCCCGGTCTTTTGTGCCTTGGGTAGCCAAACTGACCTCATGTACTGCTATAATTCTCAGTTCCTATGGTTGGTAGTTCTCTACTTGTTGCGTAGAAGCACCATCGATGCTTATGGGGTGAAAACTGGGTGGTCCCCTAACGTTGTTTACTCCCTTACCGTGTTTTGCTGCATGTTTGTGTTGAAATTTAGGCTTCTTTTCACTATGGGGAAGCATCGGTCCACTTATCAACTTGCAAAATGGAAACAACAGGTTCAATTTGAGGCAACCCCAAAGAAGCGCGGTTGAAAATAAAATTTAGAGATTCTAGAGAACCTAGCTGCAAATTATGTCATGGGAAATTCATCTACGGTTCGCCAGGAAATTTGTGGCTGGGAACGGGACATTCAAACAGATCCTGAAGACAATGAAGCTGAAGCTAAAATCCTGGATTTCATAACTGACCCTGGAAATACCCGAGGCCGTCTCACGTTATTCCAACAGACTATCCATACATAATGGATAGTTAAGTGCCTTCTTGCAAAGGCTATGCAGAGTTTTCCCCCTGGCCAGGCTAAAAAAGACTCACCAAGGATAGAACTCCACCTTTTGGATATGCTACAGGATATGCAAAGCCAGATGCAACATATTAAGATCACCCAGCATCAGGCAATTGACCGCATTAGCAGACTTGATGATCGCGTAGGCCGTATGGAAAAGTAGCTTCAGCAGCTCCAGGAAGTGGATATGCCAGGGTCTACAGTGAAAGACCTAGCTCCAGTCTCTTCTTCAGATGGCTATTAGTTCCTTTTATAATGTTGTTTTATGAAATTTACAATTTTGAATGAACTTATTTTCTATTATCAGCATGTAGATAAGTATGCACTAGAACAGATAGCTCATGATGGTTATAGACGGATGAAGATATTTCAATTTTGGTTTGCTTTTCATGCACTCAGATGGCCAACAAGCCTGGTTTCCTACGGGCAGGTTGAGGCCATAGACTGAATTTATAATGTTGTAACCTGCCTTGCAAATATAGATAGAAAATAGAGAGGCCCTACTAAATTTACAAAAAAAAAAAAAAGTATCACAAAATGTTTATCCATTAATAAAATGTGAAAGGCGTAACACTATGGTTGATTAAAATTCCATAATGTAAATTTCATGTAGATTTGAACAACTGGACAATGAAATATATTTTTACTAAAAAATTTAAATATAAAGCAAACATGGTTTATGTTTCGTTATCTGCATTCAGATCCACATGAAACAATGAATCAGTTGGGCATTTTAGAAAAAGATAGCACCTTCAGAGCTAAAAATGGTATCGTAAATTCAGCTTTCCAACCCAAGAAAAATAAATTGAGAAAGGAATATACTTCATCTGCACGGTGGGCACAAAAGCTACCCTCGTTGGTGCTCTTTGTTAGAATAAGTGTGGCTATGAGCACATTCAAGATATGTTTGTGGGTTTCCTTATCGAGACTCCTCAACGTATGTCTGGCTCAGAAAATACTAACTAGTTCTTCCTAGGTTTCTTTCTTGAGAATCCACTGCCAGCGTAAGCCTAATATTTTTTTGGGAGATGAAACATTTTGTATTAGTAGATTGTAATGAATATCAATATTATTTATTTGTTCATTGAATTATGATATGTTCTAATATATATATGAAAGAAAATTTCACAAAAAGTGAACATTAATTTATAATATTTCTATGTATTATTGAGTATTAACCATTAAAAAATATAATTCAAAACAACCTTAAAATAATTATAGAAAGTAATTTGAAAAAATATTCAAGAAAATTATGGATTTCGATTTTGTAAGAGTTTACTTTCCAATCACCAATTTATATTAATAACAAGTACATAGCTCTCAAAGAAAAATGGCATAAAGAATTTTATAAATTTAAGTTTTAAATTGCACTAATTTTTTAATGAAATTCATATAAAGAAATATTGTAAAATTAAAAAGTTCAGACAAGATAGTTATTTGAACATTATATAAATAATTCAATTAAATTTATTATAGAATATTTTTGGTAATAATCAGATGCAATGTAATGGAACATTGTTCACTTCTATGTTTTTCAAACCAACCAGCGTGGTTTATCATCAAAATGAGTTGAGAGATCAGATTGAACCAACCAATGTAGTTCATTATAAGGACTTGGTGAGACATCAGATCAAGACATTGAGTTTAAATATATGTAGAAATAAACTAATCTAATGACTAGTTTGACTTTCAAAATTAAAACCATAAATAATGGCTAGTTTTATTTAATTAATTAATTAATTAATAATTTTTTTAATTAATACTGATAATACACACACACACACACACACACACACACACACACATATATATAATTTAATTTAATTAATTTATTTTTATTTTTTAGTTTTAAGAGCGAGGTCCAAGGAAAAATGAAAACGATAACACAATAACCAGAATAGAAACATAAAAGGAGCCTAAAAACTAAGGAAACAAGACGAAGGGCGGAAACACAAGACAATTATGAATATAGGGCAGGGATTCAACACCTGCCAATATTCCAGTCGTCGTCTCTATTGAGATTAACATGTATTTTTTCAATTTCTAAGGCCTCCCTTAACTTACGATGATGTAAATGGTCAATCATAGCAATGACCTTACCCTCTTAGATGAAAATATGATGGTTAGTATTTTCTGCATGCTCAGCTAGGGTGGAGGAGTATGATATTTCATGTTTAATCTCAACAACATGTTCAAAGATCCTTTGATTTATAGATGGACCAGTTTCACTAATGTAAGGTGTCCCACAACAACAAGGAATAATCTATACGCCTTTCCCATACCTAGGGTATACCAGGTATTTAAGCAATTTAAGTGAGTTGTGAATCATGTTAATGGGATTGAAAGATGAAGAAACCTTATGTTTCTTGAGGATCCTAGCAATCCTAGTAGTGGTTCCCTAAATGAAAGGAAGACGCACACTGCAGGACCATTCACTAGGCTCTTTTCTATTTTTATTTTTAACTAAAGGACCTTTTTTTATTTAAGAAAATCTTTAAGGCCTTGTGACATACTATAACCATTTTTACAAAATACATTCAGGAGATGGGTATTTTCTCCCTCAAGGTGAGACTCATCAAAGATTATCAACGCCCTAGTGGATAAGATGTTAATGATGCCTAATTTTTTAGTAGATAAACGATGAGAACTAGCATGAGGATATTGATCAGTATGGGTTTTCTTTCTAAAAACATGATGGGAGAAAGGACCATCATCATTTCTAGAGATACAAACATCAAGGAAATGAAGGCTACCATCCACCTCATATTCCATGGTGAATTTTATGGAGCAAGATTGACTATTAAGATGAAGGAAAAAATGATGTAACTTTTCTTTTCCATGAGGTTAGACAACATAAGTATCATCTGCAAACATTTTCCAAAGCTTAGAGCTGAGGAAAGAGCCTTGGATTGAAATTCCTCCATAAACAGATTAGCAACAATTGGGGAAAGGGGAGAACCCATGGAAACACGACATGTTTGCTCATAGAATTCACCTTCAAAACTAAAGAAAGTAGAGGTTAAGTAGATCTCGACTAAACGAACTTGTATCTGGATCAGTAATGCGATTAATGACATCAATGGCCTCATTAATGGGGATATTGGTGTAAAGAGAAAAAACATCAAAACTAAAAAGTCTATTAGATAATGATAAAAATGTAAATAAATATTATCCATAAGTTGAAGTAATTTTATAGTTTTAATAGAATTAAGATAAATACAGTTCACGATAATATAATTATATCAAATATAATAACACATAAATAAATGTAATTATTTTAAAGAAATAATACATAAAATAATGTAATTATATCATATATTATTATATTTATAATAGATAAAATGAAGTATTAGTTTTTTTTTCAAGAGAGGATGGCTTATAAATTTTAAATTTTAACAATAACATATTGGAAAAAAAAATGAAAAAAAAAAATCCAAATCCCATTAAAGTTGCAGTATTCACACGGGCACTTGAATACTAAACTATTTTCTAAAATTTATATTATTAAATTAATTTTATAGATTTTTATAAAAAATTTAATTATGAAAACATGCATTTAACAAATATGTAAAAAATCAATTATGTAATTTTTATAGAGTTAAAATTTTAAAATAATCAATATAAATTAAATTAAATTAATGTAAATTAAATTAAAAAAATTATTTCATGTGAAATATGAAAGAATTAAGAGATTCAAGGTTTAAATTTCCCAAACACTATTTAAAACAATTTAGAAAAACATCAACATGTCAAACACTCCCAAAAATTTATTAATAGTATTGTGTGAAACAAACTCCTGAGTTCCTCTATAATACCTAACAAAAAAATTACTAAAATATAATTAGAATTGATTAAACACACATTAGTATTAAATGAAATTCCAAATCCCATTAAAGTTGTAGTATTCACACGGGCACTTGAATACTAAACTATTTTCTAAAATTTATATTATTAAATTAATTTTATAAATTTTTATAAAAAATTTAATTATGAAAACATGCATTTAACAAATATGTAAAAAATCAATTATGTAATTTTTATAGAGTTAAAATTTTAAAATAATTAATATAAATTAAATTAAATTAATGTAAATTAAATTAAAAAAATTATTTCATGTGAAATATGAAAGAATTAAGAGATTCAAGGTTTAAATTTCCCAAACACTATTTAAAACAATTTAGAAAAACATCAACATGTCAAACACTCCCAAAAATTTATTAATAGTATTGTGTGAAACAAACTCCTGAGTTCCTCCATAATACCTAACAAAAAAATTACTAAAATATAATTAGAATTGATTAAACACACATTAGTATTCATATTAAATATTGTTATAATATAACCATACAAATGATTTGTTAAGTTCTTTTTTTTCTATCTTCATAATATACTTAGTTCAATAAATCTTTTAAGAAAAATATAATTAAACAATCTAGAAAGAAATTTTAGAAAAAGAAAATAAACTGATTTAACTGATTCTTATAAAATACAACTTAACTCTAATGGAATCAATAATCATACCATTGAAAATTCTATACCCTGAACACATATAACTAGCGTCCCAAAAATATAGCAAAAAACATTAAAACCTTATAATATAAAAACGGAAAATTAATGAAGTATGAACTTCATACAACGATCTCTAGAAAAGTGTGTTTAAAAATAATTGGAAAGAGTAACACATAAGTTATATGGATTGTTATGCTACACATGTTTATACCGTTAGCTTTAGCGAATTACAACCAGTCCATAAAGTATACTAGCCCTTGTATGTGTTTGTGTTTGCATTTAAGGAAGCTTCTTGTATGTGTTTGTGTTTGCATTTAAGGAAGCTTTTTGAAAAACAATTACAAATTGAAATAAATAGATATGTATTTACAAATTGAAATAAATAGATAAGTATTTAACGACTCCAGGAAAGAAAATCTCAAAAGACACAAGTATAATATTAAAAACAACGTACCATTCCCAACCCTGAATAACACGAAAACCAGATCCAGATAACAGCAGTCTAGTTGCTTACAAGAAGGAAAATAAGTGAAAATTGTACTTCATACAACTATCTATATAAATGCGTATTTAAAATTCTTTGAAGCGTAATGTATAGACGATATGGATTGTCATACTACACATGTTTATGACGTTCGCTTTTAGTGAATATACCAAACATTCTGTGTTTTTATTTCAGGAAACTTATTTAGACCATTTAGAAGCAATTACACGATTTTGAAATAGAAAGCAGTAATGATGACGGAAAGCCCTAAATAACTATTTTAAGGAAACTTATTTAGACCATTTCGAAAAAATTACATGATTATGAAATAAAAGGCAGTAATGATGACCGGAAGCCCTAAATAACTATTTTAGAACTCAAAGAAAGAAATGCTGAAAAGATAAGTATAATATTAAAAACACAAAACAATATGGCGGGCGATTATTTGATAGCAACATTTCATATCGATAGTAGCCCTCTCCAGATCAGGATAATAGCAGTCTAGTGGTCCTGACCACCGCCCGAACCAGTGACGGAGCTAGATCCCGAACCCGAAGCGCTAGAAGAAGCGGAAGTTGAAGCGTTTCCATTGCCGTGAGAACCAGGGGAGCTGGAGGCGTTACAATTTGCGGAGGCTGAGGAACCACCTTTTGAAACGGATTGATGGCCACCAGAACCAGAGCCCAAGGAATTACAACTAGCACTAGCTCCACTACTGGCAGTGCCTTTGCCGCGGCCATGACCTTGCAGGGAAAGGAAATGCTCTCCGTTCAACAATTTTCCAACCCTGCAGTCAACACCATTTGAACACAGTGCGCCGAGAACCACAAAAGGAAACAAGAATGGCACAGATGATATACGCGCCATGGTAATTTTGGAAGCACACAAGCAACTTCAGTCACTTAAACAACGTAGCAGCAACTTAAACACTATGTATCGTGAAGGTAGGGAGGGCACCTATTTTATAGCTCTGCAAGTAAAGGTTTGCAGGTTAAAGATGATTTCCCTTTCCCATCATGTTTGACCACATTACCTGACAAAATAATACTACATTTTTATTTTTAGTCATTACTTTGACCACGTCACCAAAATTTGTAAAACTCAATTGGAATAATAAGTTTGATTACATCATACATTGTCCGTCAATTAAATAAGTTGGACCATGTCACTACCTAACGGTGAACAAAAGTTTAACTACACAAATAAAATACCTCGAACCAATAATAGTGTCAAATCACTTCTTAAATTTAAAAAACGGTGGATTATTTTGTATTGCTTTGGTTCACAACATGGTATGAATTTTTTTGAAATGGCAGGTCTGAGTGGTATAATTTGTGCGATTTTAGGGTATTTTATATTTTTTTAAATGTATTTTTTTTCCTCATATTTATTAGTAAGGTTATATAAACACAATAAATTACAATATGTTAAATATTCTATTAATTATATTAATTAAACAATATCCAGAAGATTTCAATTTCAATTATATCATACTGTTAATATAAATATATATTTTTATCATATTTTTCCTAAATTTTATTTAACAAAATTTATATTTATAAAGTACTATTTGAGATAAATCACATTCATGATGTTTAGACAGTGGCCTTTGGAACCACAAAATGTGGTGCATAACTTTGTAAATTGATATTTTACATTTTCTTTTATTATGTAAAATTATAACTAATTATATTATATATAATACATAGTTAGTCGAAAAAGTGATAGCCATTTAATAAATTTAACCAGACTATTAATAATTTACAAATAATTTTAATATCAAATTTAAAAAATATATAGATATTATATATGAATTGATAATTAATATTATTTTTATAAAATGGTGATGGTATGTGGCTACCATTAAGTACATAATGAATTTTCATGACTCGCCCAAAAATGAGACTTTTAAATACTTTTTTATAGTTCCAAATGAGTCCACTCAATCATCTATGATGTGATTTCTTAGAAAATTTTATTTGAAAATACATATTCATAGTTAATGACATTTTTTTTAGTTCTAATTTATCTAAAATATTGCAGGAATTCATTGAAATCACAAGTTTGATAGGAAAATTGTGCACAATCTAAGTGCAGTAGAGGTCTCTATGAATCTATATATGCGGTCAAACAAAGAGTTTAAATAACACAAATAAAGATATCACCTCAAATGTTTCCATGGGATTCTAGGGAGAAAATGAAGAACAAACTCCAAAAAGTAGCATTAAAGACAAATACATTATTTAAAACTTACACAATGGAATGAAAAAAAAAATGGTTTTGAAGTGGTTTATTGATGGTTTTTTTGTGGTTTTTTATGTTTCTTTGTGTGATTTTGAAGGGTTTTTATTGGGGGTTTCATGGTGGTTTTCGTGGTTTATTTTTGTTATTCTTGTATGACTAGTTTTTATTTCAAATTAATTTATTTTATTTTGTAAGAAAAAATAAATAAAAGAGACAAATGAATCACAAGCCTATCTTAGCTTTAGCCTCTTGGACGTTGGCAGGGTTGTTGGATAGTTGGGTTGAGGTCGTCCATCATTGAGAATTCCTCGGTTGAGCATTGAAGCCTCGATTAATCTTGAAACACTCAGTCGAGCTAGGAAACCCTCGATCATACTCCTCCTCCCTTATACCATGTGCTAGTAGATGAGATGCGTAAACCACGGTGAGGTTTTTGAAAATTCTTAACTTCTTGATTAAGCTCTAGGTTGCAATCGAGCTCTATAGCTTGATAAAGACCTAATGCTCAATTGATTTCTAACTCTTGTTCAAGCCTCTAGCTCATTTGAGGGTTTAATCATAGTTTGATTGAGGGTTTGTTTTAACCTTTGATTGGGCTATCTATTAGCACTCAAGAATCTTGGTGGATTACATAATATGGCTCAATTGAGATCCATTTTGTTACCTAAAGGTGCCCTCCCTTTTCCAAAAGGTGTAACCTAGCTTAATGTAATCACGTTTTAACATGGATTTGGCTCAATCTATACTTATCCTTATCTTTCCATCTAGCATAACATCTCTCTCTAGTGATGTTGTTTCCTAGTTGTAGTGCTTTTTTCAAGAATTCTAGAAGGTTACAAGCACTAAAACTGGCTTGATCGAGTGTAACATCTCCTCTTAATCACTTCAATTTTTTTTTCTTGGCATAATATAATTTTGTGCTTCTAGTTGTCACTGTCACTCAGATATACCATTTGATTCCAACAATTATGAAATTCTATGGAACAGAGTTTCCTATTTTTTAATATGTGTATCTTGGATCACTATTTTAACTTTGATTTATTCATCCTGTAAGGTTCGTGGTGACTTATGTTGTACATATACATCAATATATCTACTGTACATACCTATGGTGGATATATTTACATTTGTCCATAGATTATATCCATATATATACATCAATTATATCCATATATATATCCATTATATCCATACTCCTTTATAGAGCTCACCACATATATGTTTTGGATTTCATTTTCCTATTCTTATGGTTGCATCATGAATATGTTATGCACTTATCACTAAGTCCTTGTACCATTTCCCTAAGTTGGGAAGCTAGGGCTGGACATCGACCTATCCAACGTTCTTAATGACTTAATTCGATTTATATCATTTCTCAATTATCGTTCATATGCATTCAGTTCAGCCTTGCGGCCATGGTTTAATGGGATAATTTACCGTACCTTTGTCACCATAGAGATCTTGTGTATTTTCCATTATGACAAATTTTTTATGGGAGTAGACGACATTGAAGTCGTCGTACTTATTTTTCTACGTTGGCAAGTTGGAATTAATGTGGTGAGGATTGAGTAGCTCGTTGTGCTTTCCACGTCAACTAGGGTTCATGGCATTCTAAGGGTTTAAAGCTTGAGTTGTTATCCCTCATCCCGTGTTGTTCACGTCTAAACGCCAACGTTGCACCCTTACATTTTTTTATATTGGTAACACATATGAGCTCATTACTCACGCCAGTACTGGAATACGGTTGGAAGTACCATGTAAACGATTTCAATGGATTTTTCATTTATGACTTAGATGACTGTGCAAGGGTTCTCGATTTTTTTTCAATTCGATCCGTGGCATCCCATTGATCTGATGACAAGTGGATAGTGGAGATGCTTCAGATCAGATAGGGTTTTGTTCGTTGGGTTTAATGAATTGTATTAACTGCAATTTGAAGTTTTCCTTTGGCTCTTCATTTTTCTTCATCGCCTTCTAGTGTTTATACTCTGCTTAATTGGACAAACGCGATGTCAAGCTCTTTCCAGCTTCTGGGCATCACCATTATTTTTTTGTTTCATCGCCATTCAGGTATATGAACTTCATTGTTTAGTTTGTTTTATTTACCTCATCATTTAATTTTAAAGGATAACCATCTCAGCCACCCATAATTCGACCTTTGATTGATTATAGTTCTGCTATTTTGGCTTGGTGTTTATTCTATCAGTTCTTGTTAAGTTTTGCGCTAATATTAAACCCTTAATGGGTAGGAATTTCTTCTCCTCCTGTTTTCCGTGACCGTGTTTGTTTCGTTCGCCGAGTTTTCCCTGGCTCTCCACAATAAGTCACTACACAGGTAAGCCATTGATTTGTTGAAAGTAAATTATCCTGGGTTTGTTTTGTTCTGGCAAGCGTTTTTACCATATTCATTTATCCTTTCTACAGGTCGTATTTGGCGACAGAGCCCTCAACTCTCAGAGGTAACCCTTATTTTATTTTGCTCAGTTCAAACGTACTATATTCTGAATTGTCCTCAATTAATCTGGTTATAACGATTTGTCATGTTGCCCTCATTTTTATTGCAGGTAGGTTTGAATCTCATCGAGTGTTTTCCTCAATGGTAATTGATGGATTTATAATTCACTCTGCTTGACGTCGTTATACCTTGAATTTTAGGTCGGTATCAACGCGTCCTCAGTCAGAGTGTGACCTAGCTTGCTCGTTGTTGTTATATGAAATTTTTCTAGACACTTTAAGTTTTGTATTGTCAACAAAAAAGGTTTCTACTGTAATAATAACTTATGTTTGAGACTGGGACTGTTAACAATTTTATGAAATTCCCAAATTAATTAAATTCTGTAATATTATCATGAACCCACGATAGCCTTATTTTGCAAGTGGTTCCAAAGTTGGGTATATATTTGATCTACTATCTGTCTCTGTTATTAGTGCCAGGTCAATAGTATTTTCTAATAGTTCCAGATTTCTATATTTATGCTAATACTCATGTCAAATATTTTTCCCTTCAGAATTTTTCTGCCTAAATTTGAGTGAAGAATTTTATAAGTTCGCCAGTCTTAATTTTTTTCCTTCTGTACCTCATCGTTATAATAACATAAAGGAATCTAAGCCAGTTTTCCGCAAGAATTTTTCCAAGTTTACAATTCTGCAGTGAATGAGATGTTACAATTTCCACAAGGTCTATAATTTCATATGTATTATACAATTCCCACAGTGGATTCTCTTTATGCTCCTGAGTTGAAGATTCCATTGTACTAGTCACTTATGTCACTCCTAATCTTCTCTGCAACTATTACCATATAATTTTTCTTAGTATAATAATTTCAGGATATCTGGTAATTAAACAAACACTCTTAACTGGCACTTTATACAAATTTGGTGGGGAAAATATTTGTTCCCTTTCACAGCTTCTATAGTTTTCATGCAATTTATAAAATTTCACATGTATAGCTTATCATTCTAATGAGTATTCAGTTGAACATGTTAGTCATACATCAACATATATATATATATTTCTCAGACCATAATTATTTGCAAGTTTACTAGGCATGTTTAGCTCTGGTTTCTTTGCTATCTGAATATATATGTTCCTCTATAATATAGACTCCTCCATTCTATCCTTATTACAGAGGGAATTTTATAAATAAACATGCACTGTTATTTTGGAAATCTACCCGTCTGTTCTCCACTTAGTTAATTCAATAGATCTATAGATCTGCACTATAGGTACTTAATTTCTCCTACACACATGGTTTGGGTTTCCCTAATGTTCATTAATTAAATTCTATTTTTAATAAAAACAGATTAAAGTTACACAGTGTAGGAATTATGAGGTCACATAAATCTCCAGATTTAAACCAATCATTGGTTTAGAGTTTCGGGTTGAATTTTCCCCATAATTATTGTTCCTACAACTATGCAGAATAGAGAGAGAGTTTAACTTATCTACCCTTCTGTAAATGTATGGAACACCAGTACAACACAAAACATTGCAAGTAATATGTAACTAGAGTCATACAGTCGTTAACCTTTACAATTAACAATAATTACTTTAATTCATTAATAACACTGTGAGCATACCACTTTGGTACTTGACCAATCCTCCCAACCATAGAGTCCCTCTATCTCCATAACTCACCTCTGAGCTGAGATCACTTCCATTCTAGACCAACCTCTAATCTGTGCAGGAATAGCTTATTTAACCTTTTGCTCCCCAAAGCCTGTTTTCAATTGTGTCCATAATTACAGGATGCTTTTCTTCCTATTTGCCTAGGATTCCCATTTTAGGGACTATTAAAGCTGATTTCTCTTTTTCCCATCTTTTTACCTCTTCCCAACTACTCTCCACATCATTGGGGAAACTTGATTTTCCTCAAAATCTAATTTTAGAAATAAATTCTTTCAAGGATTTTTGAAAGATTTTTGGGGAAATATTTGCCTCTATCCATCCTCATGGATTTAGCAAGTGATCTTACAATTCTCATTTGGTAAATCTAGACATCATTATTTTATTTAATTTTCATCATGAAATATTTAATTACATCCAAAAAATATACTTATCCATTTGGGGTCCACTCCCCTTAGGATTAAAGTTAAAATGTCTAGCTTTGAAAGAAAAACATAAACTAGGGGTGTTACATATTCCCCCTCTGAAAGCAAACACCGTCCTCAGTGTTGATATCTAACTACTAGATTTCATTTTTTTTCAAACACAAATGGATATTTTTCCATCATTTCAACTTCTCTTTCCCAGGTAGCTTCTTCAGCAGTAAAGTGCTTCCACTGCACCTTTACTCTTGCTACCGACTAGTTCCTCAATTCAATTTCTTCCCGCTCCAATATTTGAAGCGGTTCTAGAAGGAACTCCCCTTCTGGTTCCACCTATATCACATTCCAATCAAAAATGTGAGAAGCACCATGTACATATATTTTTAATAATGAAACATGAAACACATCATGAACTTTAACATGGGGTGGTAAGGCTAGCTTGTAAGCCACTAGTCCCAACCTTTCTAACACTTCAAAAGGCCCACCATATCTAGGAGCCAATTTTGCACAACTTCCAGTATAGAGTGTGCTCTTTTTGGGCTTAATGCGTAAATATACATGATCGCCCACTTTGAATTCTCGATGTACCCTCTTCTTATCAGCATAGTTTTTCTGTTTATCTTGTGTTGTTTTGATGTTTCTTTGTATTTTTTTAACGATTCTTTCCATCTCTTGTAAAGCATCTGGTCCCAACATTAGTTTGTCCTTAGGTTGGCTCCAACTCAAAGGAGTACGAAATTTCCTTCCATAGAGGGCTTCAAACGGACTCATCTTGATGGAGGATTGATAGTTTTTATTACAGGAAAATTCAGCTAAATGCAAGTATTCTTCCCATTTTGATGGCCTATCCATCACATACATTCTTAGCATATCTTCCAAAATCTGATTTGTTCTCTCTATTTGACCCTCAGTCTGAGGGTGATAGGTAGTACTAAAATTCAACTTAGTGCCCATACCTCCAAATAGCCCTTTCCAAAAGGCTGTTGTGAACTTAGCATCTCTGTCTAAAACAATCATCTTTGGGATCCCATCTAACCTTACTATCTCTTTTAGGAACACATCTGCTACTTGGGCTATCCCAAAAGTAGACTTTACAGGTATAAAGTGTGCAACTTTTGTTAAAGTGTCTACTACTACCATAACTGAATCATGCTGGTACCTGGTTCTGGGTAATCCTGTTACGAAATCTATAGAAACAGTATCCCATTTCCATTCTGCAATCGACAAAGGATTTAGAAGACCAACAGGATGTTGATGTTCAACTTTAATTAGTTGACACTCCATGCATCTAGCTAAATATTCTGCTACATCTCTTTTCATTCCTAGCCAAAACAACTTCTTTTTCAAAGCTGTTAACATTTTCTGATATCCAGGATGCCATGCATACATCTGTTTGTGATATTCATCTAGAATCTCTCTTTTCAAAGACTCCACATTGGGAACATATAATCTGTTTTTTAGGAGATCAGCCCTTTTTGGTTTTGGGTGTAGTCAGCCATCTCCTTCTTTAGTATTTTCACCTGTAGGTTCTCATAATTTGGATCCTGGTCTGCTACCTTTTTCACTAAATCTTCTAAATCAAACTAGGTACTACTTCCAATACTGTTTATATTTTGGAAAGCATTTCTACTCAAGGCATCAACAATTTTATTTTCTTTCCCTCTGATATGTTTTATGTCCATATCAAATTCACTTAGAAAAGAAAACCATCTGGATTTTCGAGCATTCAAATCAGTTTGGGAAAAGAAATATTTAAGATTAATATGATCTGTCATCAATGTAAATTTCTTTCCAAGAAGATATTGTCGCCACATCTTCAAGGCATGAATAACAGCAGCCAACTCCAAATCATATACACTATAGTTCTGTTCATGTGTCTTCAGTTTCCTAGACTCATATGCAATAACTCAATTTTCCTGCAACAGGACTCCTCCCAATCCCTCTCTACAGGAATCTGTACATACAACAAATTCTTTATTAGGATCTGAAATTTTCAATATAAGGGTTGTAGTGAGTTTTAGTTTTAATTGTTCAAAACTGCTTTGGCATTTTTCAGTCCACTCAAATTTGACACTTTTTCTTTGTAGTGAGGTTATGGGGTATGGTATGGCAGAAAATTTTTCCACAAATCTGCAATAGTAACCTGCAATCCCCATAAACGATTTCACTGCTGAAACATAATTTGGCACCGACCGTTCTCTAATAGCCTTTATCTTTTCAGGGTCAACAACCAACCCTTGTTCAGAAATAATATGACCGAAGTACTGTATCTTGTCCTTATAGAATTCACATTTACTAAATTTGGCATATAACTGGTTTTCTTTCAGAATTTGCAACACTATCCTCAAGTGTTCTTTATTCTCCTCCTCACTTTTTGAGTAAACTAAAATATCGTCTATGAACACTAGTACAAATTTATCCAAATACTTGTTTAACACACCATTCATTAAGCACATAAAGGTGGTAGGGGCATTGGTCAACCCGAAAGTGAAGACTACAAATTCGTAGTGACCATACCTGGTTCGAAAAGCTGTTTTGCTAATGTCTTCTTCTTTAATTCTGAGCTGGTGGTAACCAGTCCTTAGATCGGTCTTAGAAAATATTGTAGCTCCTCCTACCTGATAAAAAAGATCATCAATTCGAGGCAAAGGGTATCTGTTTTTGATTGTCAACCTATTCAGCTAATGATAATCAATGCACATTCTAAAGGTTCCATCCTTCTTTTTCACGAACAACACTAGTGCTCCCCAAGGGGACACACTCGGTTTGATATAACCCTTATCCAGCAATTCTTGCAATTGAATTTTCAGTTCCATAAGTTCAGGGGGACTCATTCTATAAGGGGCTCGGGAAACCGGTGTTGCTCCTGACAGAAAATCAATTGAAAAGTCAATCTCTCTTTTGGGGGGAAGATGAGGAATCTCATCTGGAAAAACTTCCTTAAACTCTCTCACCACTAGCAAAGTATCCAGCAGGTTTCCTTTAGGTTGCTGTTCTATTTCTTCAACATGTACTGCATAAACTTGATATCCTTTCCTAGCTGTTCTTTTTAATTGCAGGGCTGATATTTGTCTTACAAAGATGGGTTTTGGTTTTCCCTTTAGAATAACTAAAGGTTTCCCTTCTTCATCTATGCAATGCAGAGTTTTATCCCAACAGTTCATCATAGCCTTTCTCTTTTCCATCCAGTCCATTCCTATCAGCAAGTCATATGAACCTAAGGGCAGAATGTTCAAATTCACTTCTGTCTGAAAATCATTTAATTTAATTGCTGTTTGGGGTGATTTATGTGTTACCTTCCTCTTGGTTCCAGTGGCTAACTAGACAAACCAAGACTGCTGAAATTTTTCAGTTTCGAGATTGCATTTTTCTACAATTTTTGGACTAATGTAACTCAAAGAAGAACCCGTATCAATTAAAATTGTAACAGATTGGTCAGCAATCTTACCTTCCATCTCAACCATGGTAGCTTGATGTTCTGCTTGTTGAATTTCCGAGGCTGCACTGATAGTAGGTATATTTCTTGCTATATCATTTACTTTGGTCGCTTCTCGGTCCCTAATAATCATCTGAATGTTTCATTGGGGACAATCCCTCAAGAGATGAGGTTCTCCACAGCCCCAAGATTTCAGAGGCTCCCTCATTTTCACTGTGTCTTCCTTCTTGTTTTCTCCATCTAATTGTTTGGAACCAACTTGGGACTGAGCTGTTTGGCTTTCTTTTGGTTTATTAAATTTTTTTCTCTGATGATTCCTACCAAAATTCTCTACGTAAGCTGGTTTATGTTTCTTTCCTTTGATTTCACCTTTTTTTATCCAGCCTTTTCCATGATCACCCTTTCCTCTAAACTGCTGGTAGAATAATCTGGCTTTTCTTATTGCTTCATCCATAGTTTTTTGGTTATCAAACTCAATCTTCTCTTTGTACACAACAGGAAAACAGTTCAAAAACCTTTGCACCTTTGGCTTCTCTTCCTGAATGTAAGGGACATATCTCAACAGATTTGTAAATTTGGTGACAAACTCATCGATAGTGATTTGTCCCAGTCTGAGTTCATGGAATTCCTTTACTTTATCATCATCATAATGCTCATTTAAATAGCGGTTTCTAAACTTAACCTGGAAATCTTCCCAAGTAACTGTCTTTTCATCAATGGCACGCACCATTTTCGTCTCCTCCCACCACAAGGTAGCCTTACCTTGTAGCTGGTAGACAGCTAATCTGGATTTCAAATTGCTTTCATATTCATAGACTTGGAAATATTTAATCATGTTCAACAACCAAGCTTCATCATCTTCCTCCTTATCCCCGTCATAGGAGGGAGGTTTGATCTTTCAGAATTCCCCTTGTAATTCCTTTTTATATTTATAGTGATGCCTAGCAGCCTCATCTTCCTCATAATCATCATTCTTCCTCTTTCTGGAATCTTCACCCTCTTGGCTATTCCGTGAGGTTAATTCTCTGATGAGTTTTTCCTGCTCCTCACTGGCTATTGACAATTTGTCATTCTGGCTTTCTAGCTCAGCCATTTCTCATTGCAACTGTGCAACATAGCCATCACCGGAGCGTTATGATCTGGTGTATTATCGTCATCATGCAGATCAACATAAATTTCCTCACCTTTTGCCATTCAACTTTCCTGTTTCAGCACCACTGCACACTAAACAACATAGATCAGTAAAACAATTATATTTTTTTTTTTCCAACAATAAATAATTTATACAGTGAGCACATAAAAACAGTGAGCACAACAAGAACATCCCTGTTTATGTAACATGAGCTCTGATACCATTTGTAACATCTCCTCTTAACCACTTCAAATTTTTTTTTCTTGGCATAATATAATTCTGTGCTTCTAGTTGTCACTATGATTCAGATATACCATTTGATTCCACCAATTATGAAATTCTATGGAACATAGTTTCCTATTTTTTTATATGTGTATCTTGGATCACTATTTTAACTTTGATTTATTCCTCCCGTAAGGTTTATGGTGACTTATGTTGTACATATACATCAATATATCTACTGTACATACCTATGGTGGATATATTTACATTTTTCCATAGATTATATCCATATATATATATATATATATCAATTATATCCATACTCCTTTATAGAGCTCACCATGTATATGTTTTGGATTTCATTTTCCTATTCTTATGGTTGCATCATGAATATGTTATGCACTTATCGTTAAGTCCTTGTGCCATTTCCCTAAGTTGGGAAGCTAGGGCTGGACATCGACTTATCCAACGTTCGTAATGACTTAATTCGATTTATATCATTTCTCAATTATCGTTCATATGCGTTCAGTTCAGCCTTGCGGCCATGGTTTAATGGGATAATTTACCATACCTCTGTCACCATAGAGATCTCGTGTATTTTCCATTATGACAAAATTTTTATGGGAGTAGACGACATTGAAGTCATCGTACTTATTTTGCTACGTTGGCAAGTTGGAATTAATATGGTGAGGATTGAATAGCTCGTCGTGCTTTCCACATCGACTAGGGTTCATGGCATTCTAAGGGTTTAAAGCCTGCGTTCTTATCCCTCGTCCCAGGTTGTTCATGTCTAAACGCCAGCGTTGCACCCTTACATTTTTTTATATTTGTAACACATATGAGCTCATTACTCACGCTAGTACTGGAATACGATTGGAAGTACCATGTAATCGATTTCCATGGATTTTTCATTTATGACTTAGATGACTGTACAAGGGTTCTTGATTTTTTTCCAATTCGATCCGTGGCATCCCATTGATCTGATGACAACTCGACGGTGGATATGCTTCAGATCAGATAGGGTTTTGTTCGTTGGGTTTAATGAATCGTATTAACTTCTGGAGTTACAATTTGAAGTTTTCCTTTGGCTCTTAATTTTTCTTGATCACCTTCGAGTGTTTAAACTCTTCTTAATTGGAGAAAAGTGATGTCAAGCTCTTTCCAGCTTCTGGGCCTCACCATTTTTTTTGTTTCATCACCATTCAGGTATATTAACTTCATCATTCGGTTTGTTTTATTTACCTCATCATTTAATTTTAAAGGATAACCATCTCAGCCACCCATTATTCGACCTCTGATTGATTATCATTATGTTATTTTGGCTTGGTGTTTTTCTATCGGTTCTTGTTAAGTTCTGCGCTAATATTAAACCCTTGCTGCTAAGGAATTTCTTCTTCTCGTGTTTTCCGTGATCGTGTTTGTTTCATTCGCCGAGTTTTCCCTCGCTCTCCACAAGAAGTCACTACACGGGTTAGCCATCGATTTGTTGAAAGTAAATTATCCTGGGTTTTTTTTTTCTGGCGAGCGTTTTTACCATACTCATTTATCCTTTCTACAGGTCGTATTTGGTGACAGAAACCTCAACTCTCAGAGGTAACCCATATTTTATTTTGCTCAGTTCAAACCTACTATATTCTGAATTGTCCTCAACTGATCTGGTTATAACGATTTCTCATGTTGCCCTCATTTTTATTGCAGGTAGGTTCGAATCTCATCGAGGGTTTTCCTCAATGGTAATTGATGGATTTATAATTCACTCGGCTTGACGTCATTATACCTTTAATTTCAGGTCGGTATCAACGCGTCCTCAGTCAGAGCGTGACCTGGCTTGCTCGTTGTTGTTATACAAAATTTCTCTAGACACGTTAAGTTTTGTATTTTCAACAAAAAAGGTTTCTACTGTAATAATAACTTATGTTCGAAACTGGGACTGTTAACAATTTTATGAAATTCCCAAATTAATTAAATTATGTAATATTATCATGAACCCACGATAGCCTTATTTCGCAAGTGGTTTGAGAGTTGGGTATATATTAGTGCCAGATCAATAGTATTTTCTAATAGTTCCAGATTTTTGTCTTTATGCTAATAGTCATGTTAAATATTTTTCGCTTCAGAATTTTTCTGCCTAAATTTTAGTGAAGAATTTTATAAGTTCGCCAGTCTTAGTTTTTTTCCTTTTGTACCTCATCATTATAATAACATAAAGGAATGTAAGCCGGTTTGTTGCAAGAATTTTTCCAAGTTTACAATTCTGCGGTGAATGAGATGTTACAATTTCCACAAGGTCTATATTTTCTTATGTATTATATAATTCCCACAGTGGATTCTCTTTATGCTCCCGAGTTGAAAATTCCGTTGTACTAGTCACTTATGTCACTCCTAATCATCTCTGCAACTATTACCATATAATCTTTCTTAGTATAATAATTTCAGCATATCTAGTAATTAAACAAACACTCTTAACTGGAACTTTATACAAATCTGGTGGGAAAAATATTTGTTCCCTTTCACAGCTTCTATAGTTTGCATGCAATTTATAAAATTTCACATGTATAGCTTATCATTCTAATGAGTATTTAGTTGAACATGTTAGTCATACATCAACATATATATATATATATATATATATATATATATATATATATATATATATATATATATATATATATATATATATATATATATATTTCTCGCAATGATAATTATTTGCAAGTTTAGTAGGCATGTTTAGCTCTGGTTTCTTTGCTATCTGAATATATATGTTCCTCTAAAATCTAGACTCCTCCATTCTATTCTTATTACAGAGGGAATTTTATAAATAAACATGCACTGTTATTTTGGAAATCTACCTGTCTGTTCTCCACTTAGTTAATTCAATAGATCTATACATCTGCACTGTAGGTACTTAATTTCTCCTACACACATGGTTTGGGTTTCCCTAATGTTCATTAAATAAATTGTATTTTTAACAGAAACAGATTAAAGTTACACAGTGTAGGAATTATGAGGTCACATAAATCTCCAGATTTAAACCAATCATTGGTTTAGAGTTTCTAGTTGATTTTTCCCCATAATTATTGTTCCTACAACTATGTAGAACAGAGAGAGAGTTTAACTTCTCTACCCTTCTATAAATGTATGGAACACCAGTAAAACACAACACATTGCAAGTAATATGTCACTATAGTCATACAGTCATTAACCTTTGCACTTAACAACAATTACTTTAATTCATTAATAACACTGTGAGCATACCACTTTGGTACTTAACCAATCCTCCCAACCATAGAGTCCCTCTATCTCCATAACTCACCTCCGAGCTGAGATCACTTCCATTCTAGACCAACCTCTAATGTGTGCAGGAATAGCTTATTTAAGCTTTTGCTCCCCAAAGCTTGTTTTCAATTCTGCGTCCATAATTACAGGATGCTTTTCTTCCTGTTTTCCTAGGCTTCCCATTTTAGGGACTGTTAAAGCTGCTTTCTGCTTTTCCCAGCTTTTTACCTCTTCCCAACTACTCTCCACATCATTGGGGAAACTAGATTTTCCTCAAAATCTAATTTTAGAAATAAATTCTTTCAAGGATTTTTGAAAGATTTTTGGGGAAATATTTGCCTCTATCAATCCTCACGGATTTAGCAAGTGATCTCACAATTCTCATTTGGTCAATCTAGACAACATTATTTTATTTAATTTTCATCATGAAATATTTAATTACATCCACAAAATATACTTATCCATTTGGGGTCCACTCCCCTTAGGATTAAAGTTAAAATGTCTAGCTTCGAAAGAAAAACATAAACTAGGGGTGTTACATATTCCCCCTCTAAAATCAAACACTGTCCTCGGTGTTGATATCTAACTACTAGAGTTCATTTTTTTTCAAACAAAAATGGATATTTTTCCATCATTTCAGCTTCTCTTTCCCAGGTAGCTTCTTCAGCAGTAAAGTGCTTCCACTGCACCATTACTCTTGCTACCGTCTGGTTCCTCAATTCAATTTCTTCCCGCTCCAATATTTGAAGCGGTTCTAGAAGGAACTCCCCTTCTAGTTCCACATGTATCGCATTCCAATCAAAAATGTGAGAAGCACCATGTACATATCTTTTTAATAATGAAACATGAAACACATCATGAACTTTAGCATGGGGCGGTAAGGTCAGCTTGTAAGCCACTGGTCCCAACCTTTCTAACACTTCAAAAGGCCCACCATATCTAGGAGCGAGTTTTGCACAACTTCCAGTATAGAGTGTGCTATTTTTGGGCTTAATGCGTAAATATACATGATCGCCCACTTTGAATTCTCGATGTACCCTCTTCTTATCAACATAGTTTTTTTGTTTATCTTGTGCTATTTTGATGTTTCTTTGTATTTTTTTAATGATTCTTTCCATCTCTTGTAAAGCATCTAGTCCCAACATTAGTTTGTCCTCAGGTTGGCTCCAACTCAAAGGAGTACAAAATTTTCTTCCATAGAGGGCTTCAAACAGACTCATCTTGATGGAGGATTGATAGCTGTTATTATAGGAAAATTCAACTAAATGCAAGTATTCTTCCCATTTTGATGGCCTATCCATCACATACATTCTTAGCATATCTTCCAAAATCTGATTTATTCTCTTTGTTTGACCGTCAGTCTGAGGGTGATAGGCAGTACTAAAATTCAACTTACTGTCCATACCTCCAAATAGCCCTTTCCAAAAGGCTACTGTGAACTTAGCATCTCTGTATGAAACAATCATCTTTGGGATCCCATATAACCTTACTATCTCTTTTAGGAACACATCTGCTACTTGGGCTGTCCCAAAAGTAGACTTACAGGTATGAAGTGTGCAGCTTTTGTTAAAGTGTCTACTACTACCATAACTGAATCATGTTGGTACTTGGTTCTAGGTAATCCTGTTATGAAATCTATAAAAACGGTATCCCATTTCCATTCTGCAATCGACAAAGGATTTAGAAGACCAACAGGATGCTGATGTTCAACTTTAACTAGTTGACACTCCATACATCTAGCTAAATATTCTGCTACATCTCTTTTCATTCCTACCCAAAACAACTTCCTTTTCAAAGATGTTAACATTTTCTGATATCTAGGATGCCCTGCATACAGCTGTTTGTCATATTCATATAGAATCTCTCTTTTCAAAGACCCCAAATTGGGAACATATAATCTGTTTTTATAGCAGATCATCGCTTTTTGGTTTTGAGTGTAGTCAGCGATCTCCTTCTTTAGTATTTTCACCTGTAGGTTCTCATAATTTGGATCTTGGTCTGCTACCTTTTTCACTAAATCTTCTATATCAAACTGGGCACTACCTCCAATACTGTTTATATTTTCACAAGCATTTGTACTCAAGGCATCAGCAATTTTATTTTATTTCCCTCTGATATGTTTTATGTCCATATCAAATTCACTTAGAAAATACAACCATCTGGCTTTTCTAGCATTCAAATCAGTTTGGGAAAAGAAATATTTAAGACTAATATGATCTGTCATCAATGTAAATTTCTTTCCAATAAGATATTGTCGCCACATCTTCAAGGCATGAATAACAGCAGCCAACTCCAAATCATATACACTATAGTTCTATTCATGTGTCTTCAGTTTCTTAGACTCATATGCAATAACTGAATTTTCGTGCAACAGGACTCCTTCCACCCCCTCTCTACAGGCATCTGTACATACAAAAAATTCTTTATTAGGATCTGCAATATTCAATATAAGGGCTGTAGTGAGCTTTAGTTGTAATTGTTCAAAACTATTTTGGCATTTTTCAGTCCACTCAAATTTGACACCTTTTCTTTGTAGTGAGGTTATGGGGTATGCTAAGGAAGAAAAATTTTCCACAAATCTGCAATAGTAACCTGCAATCCCCATAAACGATTTCACTGCTGAAACATAATTTGGCACCTGCCATTGTATAATAGCCTTTATCTTTTCAAGGTCAATAGCCAACCCTTGTTCAGAAATAATATGACCCAAGTACTGGATGTTGTCCTTATAGAATTCACATTTACTGAATTTGGCATATAACTAGTTTTCTTTCAACGTTTGCAACACTATCCTCAAGTGTTCTTTATGCTCCTCCTCACTTTTTGAGTAAACTAAAATATCGTCTATGAACACTAGTACAAATTTATCCAAATACTTGTTTAACACACTGTTCATTAAGCACATAAAGGTTGCAGGGGAATTGGTCAACCCGAAAGGTAAGACTACAAATTCGTAGTGACGATACCTGGTTTGAAAAGCTGTTTTGCTAATGTCTTCATCTTTAATTCTGAGCTGGTGGTAACCAGTCCTTAGATCGGTCTTAGAAAACACTGTAGCTCCTCTTACCTGATCAAAAATATCATCAATTCGAGGCAAAGGGTATCTGTTTTTTATTGTCAACTTATTCAGCTGATGATAATCAATGCACATTCTAAAGGTTCCATCCTTCTTTTTCACAAACAACACTATTTCTCCCCAAGGGGACACACTCGGTCTGATATAACCCTTATCCAACAATTCTTGCAATTGCATTTTCAGTTCCATAAGTTCAGGGGGACTCATTCTATAAGGGGCTCGGGAAACCGGTGTTGCTCCCGACACCAAATCGATTGAAAAGTCAATCTCTCTTTTGGGGGGAAGATGAGGAATCTCATCTGGAAAAACTTCCTTAAACTCTCTCACCACTGGTAAAGTATCCAGCAGGTTTGCTTCAGGTTGTTGTTCTATTTCTTCAACATGTACTGCATAAACTTGATATCCTTTCTTAACTGTTCTTTTTAATTGCACGGTTGATATTTGTCTTACAGGGATAGGTTTTGGTTTTCCCTTTAGAATAAAAGGTTTCCCTTCTTCATCTATGCAATGCAGATTTTTATCCCAACAATTCATCATAGCCTTTCTCTTTTCCATCCAGTCCATTCCTATCAGTAAGTCATCTGAACCTAAGTCATCTAAGTGTAGTTAGCGATCTCCTTCTTTAGTATTTTCACCTGTAGGTTCTCATAATTTAGATCCTGGTTTGCTACCTTTTTCACTAAAGCTTCTAAATCAAACTGGGCACTACTTCCAATACTGTTTATATTTTGACAAGCATTTCTAATCAAGGCATCAACAATTTTATTTTCTTTCCCTCTGACATGTTTTATGTCCATATCAAATTCACTCAGATAAGATAGCCATATGGCTTGTCAAGCATTCAAACCAGTTTGGGAAAATAAATATTTAAGACTAATATGATCTGTCATCAATGTCAATTTCTTTCCAAGAAGATAGTGTCCCCACATCTTCAAGGCATGAATAACAGCAGCCAACTCCAAATCATATACACTATAGTTCTATTCATGTGTCTTTAGTTTCCTAGACTCATATGCAATAACTTAATTTTCCTGCAACAGGACTCCTCCCAACCCCTCTCTACAACCATCTGTACATAAAACAAATTCTTTATGAGGATCTGCAATTTTCAATATAGGGGCTATAGTGAGTTTTAATTTTAATTGTTAAAAAATATTTTGGCATTTTTCAGCCCACTCAAATTTGACACCTTTTCTTTGTAGTGAGGTTATGGGGTATGCTATGGCAGAAAATATTTCCACAAATCTGCGATAGTAACCTGCAATCCCCATAAACGATCTCACTGCTGAAACATAATTTGGCATTGGCCATTCTCTAATAGCCTTTATCTTTTCAGGGTCGACAACCAACCTTTGTTCAGAAATAATATGACCCAAGTATTGGATCTTGTCCTTATATAATTCACATTTACTGAATTTGGCATATAATTGGTTTTCTTTCAGCGTTTGCAACACTATCCTCAAGTGTTCTTTGTGCTCCTCCTCACTTTTTTAGTAAACTAAAATATCATCTATGAACACTAGTACAAATTTATCCAAATAATTTTTTAACACACTCATTAAGAACATAAAGGTGGCAGGGGCATTGGTCAACCCGAAAGGTAAGACTACAAATTCTTAGTGACCATACCTGGTTCGAAAAGTTGTTTTGCTAATGTCTTGTTCTTTAATTCTGAGTTGGTGGTAGCCAGTCCTTAGATCTATCTTAGAAAATACTGCAGCTCCTCTTACCTGATAAAAAAGATCATCAATTCACGGTAAAGGGTATCTGTTTTTTATTGTCAACTTATTCAGCTGACGATAATCAATGCAAATTCTAAAGGTTCCATCCTTCTTTTTCATGAACAGCACTGGTGCTCCCCAAGGGGACACACTCGGTCTGATATAACTCTTATCCAGCAATTCTTGCAATTGCATTTTCAGTTCCATAAGTTCAGGGGGACTCATTATATAAGGGGCTCAGGAAACCGGTGTTTCTCTCGGCACCAAATCGATTGAAAATTAAATCTCTCTTTTGGGGGGAAGATGAGGAATCTCATCTGGAAAAACTTCCTTAAACTCTCTCACCACTGGTAAAGTATCCAGCAGGTTTCCTTCAGGTTGTTGTTCTATTTCTTCAACATGTACTGCATAAACTTGATATCCTTTCCTAACTGTTATTTTTAATTGCACGGCTGATATTTGTCTTACATAGATGGGTTTTGGTTTTCCCTTTAGAATAAAAGGTTTCCCTTGTTCATATATGCAATGCAGATATTTATCCCAACAGTTCATCATAGCCTTTCTCTTTTCCAGCCAGTCCATTCCTATCAGCAAGTCATCTGAACCTAAGGGCAGAATGTTGTTTGGGGTAATTTATGTGTTACCTTCCTCTTGGTTCCAGTGGCTAACTGGACCAACCAAGACTGCTGAAATTTTTCAGTTTTGAGATTGCATTTTTCTACAATTTTTGGACTAATGTAACTCAAAGAAGTAGCCGGATCAATTAAAATTGTAACAGATTGGTCAGCAATATTACCTTCCATCTCAACCATGGTAGCTTGATGTTCTGCTTGTCTATTTCCAAGGCTGCACTAATAGTAGGTATATTTCTTGCTATATCATTTACTGTGGTCGCTTCTCGGTCCCTCATAATCATCTAAATGTTTCGGTTGGGAAAATCCATCAAGAGATGAGGTTCTCTGTAGGCCCAACATTTTAGAGGCTCCCTCATTTTCACTGTGCCTTCCTTCCTGTTTTCTCCATCTAATTGTTTGGAACCAACTTGGGACTGATTTGTTTGTTTTTCTTTTGGTCTATTAAATTTTTTTCTCTGATGATCCCTACCAAAATTTTTTAAGTAAGCTAGTTTCTGTTTCTTTCCTTTGATTTCACCTTTGTTTATCTAGCCTTTTCCATGATCACCCTTTCCTCTAAACCGCTGGTAGCATAATCTGGATTTTCTTACTGCATCGTCCATAGTTTTTGGGTTATCAAACTCATTCTTCTCTTTGTACACAGCAGGAAAACAGTTCAAAAACCTTTGACATATCTCAACAGATTTGTAAATTTGGTGACAAAATCATCGATAGTGAGCTATTCCAGTTTGAGTTCATGGAATTCCTTTGCTTTACCATCATAATAATGTTCATTTAAATAGCGGTTTTTAAAATTAACCTGGAAATCTTCCCAAGTAACTGTCTTTTCATCAATGGTATGCACCATTTGCGTCTCCTCCCACCAAAAGGTAGCCTTACCTTGTAGCTGGTACACAGCTAATCTGGCTTTCAGATAGCTTTCATATTCATAGACTTGGAAATATTTAATCATGTTCAACAACCAGGCTTCAGCATCTTCCTCCTTCTCCCCATAATAGGAGGGAGGTTTGATCTTTCAGAATTCCCCTTATAATTCCTTTTTCTGTTTATACTGATGCCTAACAGCCTCCTCTTCCTCAGAATCATCATTCTTCCTCTTTCTAGAACCTTCACCCTCTTGGCTGTTCCGCGAGGTTAATTCTTTGATGAGTTTTTCCTGCTCCTCACTGGCTATTGACAATTTGTCATTCTGGCTTTTTAGCTTAGCCATTTCTCATTGCAACTGCGTAACATAGCCATCACCGGAGTGTTAGGATCTGGTGTATTATCGTCATCACGCAGATAAACATAAATTTCCTCACCTTATGCCATTCAACTTTTCTATTTTAGCACCACTGTACACTAAAAAACACAAATGAGTAATAAAATTATATATTTTTTTTCCAACAATAAATAATTTATACGGTGAGCTCATAACAATAGTGAGCACAAGAAAAACAACCCAGTTTATGTAACATGAGCTCTGATACCTTTTGTAACGTCTCCTCTTAACCACTTCAATTTTTTTTTTCTTGGCAAAATATAATTCTGTGCTTGTAATTGTCACTGTCATTTAGATATACCATTTGATTCCAACAATTATGAAATTCTATGGAACAGAGTTTCCTATTTTTGTATATGTGTATCTTGGATCACTATTTAAACTTTGATTTATTCCTCCCGTAAGGTTTGTGGTGACTTATGTTGTACATATACATCAATATATCTACTGTACATACCTATGGTGGATATATTTATGTTTGCACATAGATTATATCCACATATATATATCAATTATATCCATATATATATCAATTATATCCATACTCCTTTATACAGCTCACCACGTATATGTTTTGGATTTCATTTTCCTATTCTTATGGTTGCATCATGAATATGTTATGCACTTATCGTTAAGTCCTTGTACCATTTCCCTAAGTTGGGAAGCTAGGGCTGGACATCGACTTATCTAACGTTCTTAATGACTTAATTCGATTTATATCATTTCTCAATTATCGTTCATATGCGTTCAGTTCAGCTTTGTGGCCATGGTTTAATGGGATAATTACCGTACCTCTGTCACCATAGAGATCTCGTGTATTTTCCATTATGAAAATTTTTTTATGGGAGTAGACGACATTGAAGTCGTCGTACTTATTTTGTTATGTTGGCAAGTTGGAATTAATGTGGTGAGGATTGAATATCTCATCGTGCTTTCCACATCGACTAGGGTTCATGGCATTCTAAGGGTTTAAAGCCTGAGTTGTTATCCCTCATCCTGGGTTGTTCACGTCTAAACGCCAGCGTTGCACCCTTACATTTTTTTATATTTGTAACACATATGAGTTCATTACTCACGCCAGTAATGGAATATCACTGGAAGTACCATGTAATCAATTTCAATGGATTTTTCATTTATGACTTAGAAAACTGTGCAAGGGTTCTCAATTTTTTTCCAATTCGATCCATGGCATCCCATTGATCTGATGACAAGCGGACGGTGGAGATGCTTCAGATCAGATAGGGTTTTATTTGTTGGGTTTAATGAATCGTATTAACTTCTGGAGTTGCAATTTGAGGTTTTCCTTTGGCTCATAATTTTTCTTGATCGCCTTCTAGTGTTTATACTCTGCTTAATTGGAGAAATGCGACGTCAAGCTCTTTCCAGCTTCTGGGCATCACCATTTTTTTTTGTTTCATCGCCATTCAGGTATATGAACTTCATCATTCGGTTTGTTTTATTTACCTCATCATTTAATTTTAAAGGATAACCATCTCAGCCACCCATAATTCGACCTCTAATTGATTATTGTTCTGCTATTTTGGCTTAGTGTTTATTCTATCAGTTCTTGTTAAGTTCTGCGCTAATATTAAACCCTTGATGGGTAGGAATTTCTTCTTCTCTTGTTTTCCATGACCGTGTTTGTTTCGTTCACCGAGTTTGCCCTGGCTCTCTGCAAGAATTCACTACAGAGGTAAGCCATCAATTTGTTGAAAGTAAATTATCCTGGGTTTGTTTTGTTCTGGCAAGCGTTTTCACCATACTCATTTATCCTTTCTACAGGTCGTATTTGGTGATAGAGCCCTCAACTCTCATAGGTAACTATTATTTTAATTTGCTCAGTTCAAACGTACTATATTCTAAATTGTCCTCAATTCGTCTGGTTATAACGATTTCTCATTTTTCCCTCATTTTTATTGCAAGTAGGATCAAATCTCGTCGAGGGTTTTCCTCAATGGTAATTGATGGATTTATGATTCACTCGGCTTGACGTCGTTATACCTTGAATTTCAGGTCGGTATCAACACGTCCTCGGTCAGAGCGTGACCTAGCTTGCTCGTTGTTGTTATACAAAATTTGTCTAGACACTTTAAGTTTTGTATTGTCAACAAAAAAGGTTTCTACTGTAATAATAACTTATGTTCGAGACTGGGATTGTTAACAATTTTATGAAATTCCCAAATTAATTAAATTCTGTAATATTATCATGAACCCACGATAGCCTTATTTCGCAAGTGGTTTCAGAGTTGGGTATATATTTTATCTACTGTCCGTCTCTGTAATTGGTGCCAGATCAATAGTATTTTCTAATAGTTCCAGATTTCTATCTTTATGCTAATACTCAATAGTATTTTCTAATAGTTCCAGATTTCTATCTTTGAGTGAAGAATTTTATAAGTTCGCCAGTATTAATTTTTTTCCTCCCGTACCTCATCATTATAATAACATAAAGGAATGTAAGCCAGTTCGTTGCAAGAATTTTTCCAGGTTTACAATTTTGCAGTGAATGAGATGTTACAATTTCCACAAGGTCTATAATTTCATATGTATTATATAATTCCCACAGTGGATTCTCTTTATGCTCTTGAGTTGAAGATTCCGTTGTACTAGTCACTTCTGTCAGTCCTAATCATCTCTGCAACTATTACCATATAATCTTTCTTCATATAATAATTTCAGCATATCTAGTAATTAAACAAACACTCTTAACTGGCAGTTTATATAAATCTGGTGCGGAAAATATTTGTTCCCTTTCACAACTTTTTATAAAATTTCACATGTATAGCTTATCAATCTAAATAGTATTCAGTTGAACATGTTAGTCATACATCAACATATATATATATATATATCTCAAAACCATAATTATTTTCAAGTTTAGTAGGCATGTTTGGCTCTGGTTTCTTTGCTATCCGAATATATATGTTCCTCTAGAATCTAGACTCCTCCATTCTATCCTTATTACAGAGGGAATTTTATAAATAGACATGCACTATTATTTTTGAAATCTACCTGTCTGTTCTCCACTTAGTTAATTCAATAGATCTGTAGATCTACACTGTAGGTACTTAATTTCTCCTACACACATGGTTTGGGTTTCCCTAATGTTCATTAAATAAATTATAGTTTTAATAGAAACAGATTAAAGTTACACAGTGTAGGAATTATGAGGTCACATAAATCTCCAGATTTAAACCAATCATTGGTTTAGATTTTCTGGTTGATTTTTCCGCCTAATTCTTCTTCCTACAACTATGCAGAACAGAGAGAGAGTTTAAATTCTCTACCCTTCTGTAAATGTATGGAACACCAGTACAACACAAAACATTGCAAGTAATATGTAACTAAAGTCATACAGTCATTAACCTTTACACTTAACAACAATTACTTTAATTCATTAATAACACTGTGAGCATACCACTTTGGTACTTGACCAATCCTCCCAACCGTAGAGTCCCTCTATCTCCAGGACTCACCCCCGAGCTGAGATCACTTCCATTCCAGGCCAACCTCTAATCTATGCAGGAATAGCTTATTTAAGCTTTTGCTCCCCAAAGCCTGTTTCTAATTCTGCGTCCAGAGTTACAGGATGATTTTCTTCCTATTTGCCTAGCCTTCCCATTTTTAGGACTTTTAAAGATGCTTTATGCTTTTCCCAACTTTTTAACTCTTCCCAACTACTCTCCACATCATTGGCGAAACTAGATTTTCCTCAAAATATAATTTTAGAAATAAATTCTTTCAAGGATTTTTGAAAGATTTTTTGGGAAATATTTGCCTCTATCCATCCTCATGGATTTAGCAAGTGATCTCACAATTCTCATTTGGTCAATTTGCACAGCATTATTTTATTTAATTTTCATAATGAAATATTTAATTACATCCACAAAATATACTTATCCATTTGGTGTCCACTCCCCTTAGGATTAAAGTTAAAATGTCTAGCTTTGAAAGAAAACATAAACTAGGCGTGTTACATATTCCCCCTCTGAAAGCAAACACCATCCTCGGTGTTGATATCTAACTACTAGAGTTCATTTTTTTTCAAACAAAAGTGTATATTTTTCCATCATTTCAGCTTCTCTTTCCCAGGTATCTTCTTCAGCAGTAAAGTGCTTCGACTGCACCTTTACTCTTGCTACCGTCCGGTTCCTCAATTCAATTTCTTCCCGCTCCAATATTTGAAGCGGTTCTGGAAGGAACTCCCCTTCTGGTTCCACCTGTATCACATTCCAATCAAAAATGTGAGAAGCATCATGTACATATCTTTTTAATAATGAAACATGAAACACATCATGAATTTTAACATGGGGTGGTAAGGCCAGCTTGTAAGTCACTAGTCCCACCCTTTGTAACACTTCAAAAGGCCCACCATATCTAGAAGCCAGTTTTGCACAACTGTCAGTATCGAGTGTGCTCTTTTTCGGCTTAATGTGTAAATATACATGGTCGCCCACTTTGAATTCTCGATGTACCCTCTTCTTATCAGCATAGTTTTTTTGTCTATCTTGTGCTGTTTTGATGTTTCTTTGTATTTGTTTAACAATTCTTTCTATCTCTTATAAAGCATCTGGTCCCAACATTAGTTTGTCCTCATGTTGGCTCCAACTCAAAGGAGTACGACATTTCCTTCCATAAAGGGCTTCAAACAGACTCATCTTGATGCAGGATTGATAGCTTTTATTATAGGAAAATTCAGCTAAATGCAAGTAGTATTCCCATTTTGATGGCCTATCCATCACATACATTCTCAGCATATCTTCCAAAATCTGATTTGTTCTCTCTGTTTGACCGTCGGCCTGAGGGTGATAGGTAGTACTAAAATTCAACTTAGTTCCCATACCTCCAAATAGCCCTTTCCAAAAGGCTGCTGTGAACTTATCATCTTTGTCTGAAACAATCATCTTTGGGATCCCATGTAACCTTACTATCTCTTTTAGGAGCACATAGTAGGTATATTTCTTGCTATATCATTTACTATGGTCGCTTCTTAGTCCCTCATAATCATCTAAATGTTTCGGTGGGGCCAATCCCTCAAGAGATGAGGTTCTTCGCAACCCAAACATTTCAGAGGCTCCCTCATTTTCACTGTGCCTTCCTTCTTGTTTTATCCATCTAACTGTTTGGAACCAACTTGGGACTGAGCTGTTTGGCTTTCTTTTGGTTTATTAAATTTTTTTCTTTGATGATCCCTACCAAAATTCTTTAATTAAGCTGTTTTTTGTTTCTTTCCTTTGATTTCACCTTTGTTTATCCATCCTTTTCCATGATCACCCTTTCCTTTAAACTGCTAGTAGCATAATCTGGCTTTTTTCACTGATTTGTCCATAGTTTTTGGGTTATCAAACTCAATCTTCTCTTTGTACACAATAGGAAAACAGTTCAAAAACCTTTGCACCTTTGCCTTCTCTTCTCGAATTTAAGGGACATATCTCAACAGATTTGTAAATTTGGTGACAAAATCATCGATAGTGAGCTGTCCCAGTTTGAGTTCATGGAATTCGTTTGCTTTATCATCATAATAATGTTTATTTAAATAATGATTTTTAAACTTGACCTGAAAATCTTCCCAAGTAATTGTCTTTTAATCAATGGCATGCACCATTCTCGTCTCCTCCCACCACAAGGTAGCCTTACCTTGTAGTTGGTAGATAGTTAATCTGGCTTTCAGATTGCTTTCATATTCATAGACTTGGAAATATTTAATCATGTTCAACAACCAGGCTTCAACATCTTCATCCTTCTCCCCATCATAGGAGGGAGGTTTGATCTTTCAGAATTCCCCTTGTAATTCCTTTGTCTGTTTATACTGATGCCTAGCAGTCTCATCTTCCTCAGAATCATCATTCTTCCTCTTTCTAGAACCTTCACCCTCTTGGCTGTTCCGCGAGGTTAATTCTCTGATGAGTTTTTCATGCTTCTCACTGGCTATTGACAATCTGTCATTCTGTATTTTTAGCTCATCCATTTCTCGTTGCAACTGTGAAACATAGCCATCCCCAGAGCGTTAGGCTCTGGTGTATTATTGTCATCACGTAGATCAACATAAATTTCCTCACCTTCTGGCATTCAACTTTTCTGTTTCAGCACGACTGTACACTAAACAACATAGATCAGTAATAAAATTATATTATTATTTTTTTCCAACAATAAATAATTTATACGGTGAGCACATAACAACAGTGAGCACAAAAAAAATAGCCCAGTTTATGTAACATGAGCTCTGATACCATTTGTAACGTCTCCTCTTAACCACTTCAAATTTTTTTCTTTTCTTGGCATAATATAATTCTTTGCTTCTAGTTGTCACTGTCATTCAGATATACCATTTGATTCCAACAATTATGAAATTCTATGGAACAGAGTTCCCTATTTTTTTATATGTGTATCTTGGATCACTATTTTAACTTTGATTTATTCCTCCCGTAAGGTTTGTGGTGACTTATGTTGTACATATACATCAATATATCTACTGTACATACCTATGGTGCATATATTTACATTTTTCCATAGATTATATCCATATATATATATATATATATATATATATATATATATATATATATATCAATTATATCCATATATATATCAATTATATCCATACTCCTTTATACAGCTCACCACGTATATGTTTTGGATTTCATTTTCCTATTCTTATGGTTGCATCGTGAATATGTTATGCACTTATCGTTAAGTCCTTGTACCATTTCCCTAAGTTGGGAAGCTAGGGCTGGACATCGACTTATCCAACGTTCTTAATGACTTAATTCGATTTATATCATTTCTCATTTATTGTTCATATGCGTTCAGTTCAGCCTTGCGGCCATGGTTTAATGCGATAATTTACCGTACCTCTGTCACCTTAGAGATCTCGTGTATTTTCCATTATGACAAAAATTTTATGGGAGTAGATGACATTGAAGTCATCGTACTTATTTTTCTATGTTGGCAAGTTGGAATTAATGTGGTGAGGATTGAATAGCTCGTCATGCTTTCCACGTCGACTAGGGTTCATGGCATTCTAAGGGTTTAAAGCCTGAGTTGTTATCCCTCGTCCCGGGTTGTTCACATCTAAACGCCAGCGTTGCACACTTACATTTTTTTATATTTGTAACACATATGAGCTCATTAATCACACCAGTACTGGAATACGATTGGAGGTACCATGTAATCGATTGCAATGGATTTTTCATTTATGACTTAGATGACTGTGCAAGGGTTCTCGATTTTTTTCCAATTCGATCCATGGCATCCCATTGATCTGATGACAAGCGCACGGTGGAGATGCTTCAGATCAGATAGGGTTTTGTTCGTTGGATTTAATGAATCATATTAACTTCTGGAGTTGTAATTTGAAGTTTTCCTTTGGCTCTTCGCTTTTCTTGATCGCCTTCTAGTGTTTATACTCTGCTTAATTGGAGAAACGCGACGTCAAGCTCTTTCCAGCTTCTGGGCGTCACCATTTTTTTTCGTTTCATTACCATTCAGGTATATGAACTTCATCGTTTGGTTTGTTTTATTTACCTCATCATTTAATTTTGAAGGATAACCATCTCAACCACCCATAATTCGACCTCTGATTCATTATCGTTCTACTATTTTGGCTTAGTGTTTATTCTATCGGTTCTTGTTAAGTTCTACGCTAATATTAAAACCTTGCTGGGTAGGAATTTTTTCTTCTCGTGTTTTCCGTGACCGTGTTTGTTTCGTTCACTGAGTTTTCCCTGGCTCTCCGCAAGAAGTCACTACACAGGTAAGCCATCGATTTGTTGAAAATAAATTATCCTGTGTTTGTTTTGTTCTGGCGAGCATTTTTACCATACTCATTTATCCTTTCTACAGGTCGTATTTGGTGACAGAGCCCTCAACTCTCAGAGCTAACCCTTATTTTATTTTGCTCAGTTCAAACGTACTATATTCTGAATTGTCGTCAATTCGTCTGGTTATAACGATTTCTCATCTTCCCCTCATTTTTGTTGCAGGTAGGTTCGAATCTCGTCGAGGGTTTTCCTTAATGGTAATTGATGGATTTATAATTCACTCATCTTGACGTCGTTATACCTTGAATTTCAGGTCGGTATCAACTTGTCCCCAGTTAGAGCGTGACCTAGCTTGCTCATTGTTGTTATAGGAAATTTTTCTAGACACTTTAAGTTTTGTTTTGTCAACAAAAAAGGTTTCTATTGTAATAATAACTTATGTTCGAGACTGGGACTGTCAACAATTTTATGAAATTCCCAAATTAATTAAATTCTGTAATATTATCATGAACCCACGATACCCTTATTTCGCAAGTGGTTTCAGAGTTGTGTATATATTTTATCTAATGTCCGTCTCCGTTATTAGTGCCAGATCAATAGTATTTTCTAATAGTTCCAGATTTCTATCTCTATGCCAATACTCATGTTAAATATTTTTCCCTTCAGAATTTTTCTGCCTAAATTTGAGTGCAGAATTTTATAAGTTCGCCAGTCTTAATTTTTTTCCTTCTGTACCTCATCATTATAATAACATAAAGGAATGTAAGCCGGTTTGTTGCAATAATTTTTCAAAGTTTACAATTCTGCAGTGAATGAGATGTTACAATTTCCACAAGGTCTATAATTTCATATGTATTATATAATTCCCACAGTGGATTCTCTTTATGCTCCTAAGTTGAAGATTCTGTTGTACTAGTCACTTATTTCACTCCTAATCATCTCTGCAACTATTACCATATAATCTTTCTTAGTATAATAATTTCAGCATATCTAGTAATTAAACAAACACTCTTAACTGGCACTTTATACAAATCTGGTGGGGAAAATATTTGTTCCCTTTCACAGCTTATATAGTTTGCATGCAATTTATAAAATTTCGTATGTATAGCTTATCATTCTAATGAGTATTCAGTTGAACATGTTAGTCATACATCAACATATATATATATATATATATTTCTCAGACCATAATTATTTGCAAGTTTAGTAGGCATGTTTAGCTTTGGTTTCTTTGCTATCTTATTATATATGTTCCTCTAGAATCTAGACTCCTCCATTCTATCCTTATTACAGAGGGAATTTTATAAATAGACATGCACCGTTATTTTGGAAATCTACCCGTCTGTTCTCCACTTAGTTAATTCAATAGATCTATAGATCCGCACTGTAGGTACTTAATTTCTCCTACACACATGGTTTGGGTTTCCCTAATGTTCATTAAATAAATTCTATTTTTAACAGAAACAGATTAAATTTACACAGTGTAGGAATTATGAGGTCACATAAATCTCCAGATTTAAACCAATCATTGGTTTAGAGTTTCTGGTTGATTTTTCCCCATAACTCTTATTCCTACAACTATGCAAAACAGAGAGAGAGTTTAACTTCTCTACCCCTCTGTGAATGTATGGAACACCAGTACAACACAAAAAATTGCAAGTAATATGTAACTACAGTCATACATTCATTAACCTTTACACTTAACAACAATTACTTTAATTCATTAATAACACTGTGAGCATACCACTTTGGTACTTGACCAATCCTCCCAACCGTAGAGTCCCTCTATATCCAGAACTCAGCCCCGAGCTGAGATCACTTCCATTCCAGACCAACCTCTAATCTGTGCAGGAATAGCTTATTTAAGCTTTTTCTCCCCAAAGCCTGTTTCTAATTCTGCGTCCAGAATTACAGGATGATTTTCTTCCTATTTGCCTAGGCTTCCCATTTTAGGGACTGTTAGAGCTTCTTTCTGCTTTTCCCAGCTTTTTACCTCTTCCCAACAACTCTCCACATAATTGGGGAAACTAGATTTTCCTCAAAATCTAATTTTAGAAATAAATTCTTTCAAGGATTTTTGAAAGATTTTTGGCGAAATATTTTCCTCTATCCATCCTCATGGATTTAGCAAGTGATCTCACAATTCTCATTTGGTCAATTTGCACAGAATTATTTTATTTAATTTTTGTAATGAAATATTTAATTACGTCCACAAAATATACTTATCCATTTGGGGTCCACTCCCCTTAGGATTAAAGTTAAAATGTCTAGATTTGAAAGAAAAACATAAACTAGGGGTGTTACATATTCCCCCTCTGAAAGCAAACACCGTCCTCGGTGTTGATATCTAACTACTAGAATTCCTTTTTTTTCAAACAAAAATGGATATTTTTCCATCATTTCAACTTCTCTTTCCCAGGTAGCTTCTTCAGCAGTAAAGTGCTTCCACTACACCTTTACTCTTGCTACCGTCTGGTTCCTCAATTCAATTTCCTCCCGCTCCATTATTTGAAGCAGTTCTGGAAGGAACTCCCCTTCTGGTTCCACCTGTATCACATTCCAATAAAAAATGTGAGAATCATCATGTACATATCTTTTTAATAATGAAACATGAAACACATCATGAACTTTAACATGGGGCAGTAAGGCCAGCTTGTAAGCCACTGGTCCCACCCTTTCTAACACTTCAAAACGCCCACCATATCTAGGAGCCAGTTTTGCACAACTTCTAGTATAGATTGTGCTCTTTTTTGGCTTAATGCCTAAATATACATGATCGCACACTTTGAATTCTCGATGTACCCTCTTCTTATCAGCATAGTTTTTCTATCTATCTTGTGTTGTTTTGATGTTTCTTTGTATTTGTTTAACAATTCTTTCCATCTCTTGTAAATCATCTGATCCCAACATTAGTTTGTCCTCAGGTTGGCTCCAACTCAAAGGAGTACAACATTTCCTTCCATAGAGGGCTTCAAACGAAATCATCTTGATGGAGGATTGATAGATGTTATTATAGGAAAATTCAGCTAATGCAAGTAGTCTTCCCATTTTGATGGCCTATCCATCACATACATTCTCAGCATATCTTCCAAAATTTGATTTGTTCTCTCTGTTTGACCGTCAGTCTGAGGGTGATAGGCAGTACTAAAATTCAACTTAGTGCCCATACCTCCAAATAGCCCTTTCCAAAAGGCTGTTGTGAACTTAGCATCTATGTCTGAAACAATAATATTTGGGATCCCATGTAACCTTACTATCTCTTTTAGGAACACATTTTCTACTTGGGTTGTCCCAAAAGTAGGCTTTACAGGTATAAAGTGTGTAGCTTTTGTTAAAGGGTCTACTACTACCATAAATGAATCATGCTGGTACTTGGTTCTGGGTAATCTTGTTATGAAATCTATAGAAACGGTATCCCATTTCCATTCTACAATCGGCAAAGGATTTAGAAGACCAGCAAGATGTTGATGTTCAACTTTAACTAGTTGACACTCCATGCATCTAGCTAAATATTCTGCTACATCTCTTTTCATTCCTGGCCAAAACAACTTCTTTTTCAAAGCTATTAACATTTTCTGATATCCAGGATGCCCTGCATACGGCTGTTTGTGATATTCATCTAGAATCTCTCTTTTCAAAGACTCCACATTCGGAACATATAATCTATTTTTGTAGCAGATCAGCCCTTTTTAGTTTTGAGTGTAGTCAGCCATCTCCTTCTTTAGTATTTTCACCTATAGGTTCTCACAATTTGGATCCTGGTCTGCTACCATTTTCACTAAATCTTCTAAATCAAACTGGGCACTACTTCCAAGATTGTTTATATTTTGACAAGCATTTCTGCTCAAGGCATCAGTAATTTTATTTTCTTTCCCTCTGATACGTTTTATGTCCATATAGAATTCACTCAGAAAAGATAGCCATATGGCTTGTCGAGCATTCAAATTAGTTTGGGAAAAGAAATATTTAAGACTAATATGATCTGTCATCAATGTAAATTTCTTTCCAAGAAGATAGTGTCGCCACATCTTCAAGGCATGAATAACAGTAGCCAACTCCAAATCATATACAATATAGTTCTGTTCATGTGTCTTCAGTTTCCTAGACTCACATGCAATAACTGAATTCTCTTGCAACAGGACTCCTCCCAACCCCTCTCTACAGGCATCTGTACATACAACAAATTCTTTATCAAGATCTGTAATTTTCGAAATAGGGGCTATAGTGAGTTTTAATTTTAATTGTTCAAAACTGTTTTGGCATTTTTCAGTCCATTCAAATTTGACACCTTTTCTTTGTATTGAGGTTATGGGGTATGCTATGGCGGAAAATCTTTCCACAAATCTGCGATAGTAAGCTGCAATCCCCATAAATGATCTCACTGCTGAAACATAATTTGGCACCGGCCATTCTCTAATAGCATTTATCTTTTCAGGGTCAACATCCAACCCTTATTCAGAAGTAATATGACCCAAGTACTGGATCTTGTCCTTATAGAATTCAGATTTACTGAATTTGGCATATAACTAGTTTTCTTTCAGCGTTTGCAACACTATCGTCAAGTGTTCTTTGTGCTCCTCCTCACTTTTTGAGTAAACTAAAATATCGTCTATGAACACTAGTACAAATTTATCCAAACACTTGTTTAACACACTGTTCAGTAAGCACATAAAGGTGGCAAGGGCATTGGTCAACATGAAAAGTAAGACTACAAATTTGTAGTGACCATACCTGGTTTGAAAAGTTGTTTTTCTAATGTCTTCTTCCTTAATTCTGAGTTGGTGGTAACCAGTCCTTAGATCGATCTTAGAAAATACAGCAGCTCCTCTTACCTGATCAAAAAGATCATCAATTCGAGGCAAAGGGTATCTGTTTTTTATTGTCAACTTATTCAGCTGATGATAATCAATGCACATTCTAAAGGTTCCATCCTTCTTTTTCACGAACAGCGCCGGTGCTCCCCAAGTGGACACACTCGGTCTGATATAACCCTTATCCAGCAATTATTGAAATTGCATTTTCAGTTCCATAAGTTCAAGTGGACTCATTCTATACGGGGCTCGGAAAACCGGTGTTGCTCCTGGCACCAAATCGATTGAAAATTCAATCTCTCTTTTGGGGGGAAGATGAGGAATCTCATCTGGAAAAACTTCCTTAAACTGTCTCATCACTGGCAAAGTATCCACCAGGTTTTCTTCAGGTTGTTGTTCTATTTCTTCAACATGTACTGCATAAACTTGATATCCTTTCCTAGCTGTTATTTTTAATTGCAGGGTTGATATTTTTATTACAGAGATGGGTTTTGGTTTTCCTTGTAGAATAAAAGGTTTCCCTTCTTCATCGATGCAATGCAGAGTTTTATCCCAACAGTTCATCATAGCCTTTCTCTTTTCCAGCCAGTCCATTCCTATCAGCAAGTCATATGAACCTAAGGGCAGAATGTTCAAATTCACTTCTGTCTGAAAATCATTTAATTTAATTTCTGTTTAGGGTAATTTATGTGTTACCTTCCTCTTGTTTCCAGTGGCTAACTAGACCAACCAAGACTGCTGAAATTTTTCAGTTTTGAGATTTCATTTTTCTACAATTTTTTGACTAATGTAACTCAAAGAAGCACCTGCATCAATTAAAAATGTAACAAATTGGTCAGCAATCTTACCTTCCATCTCAACCATGGTAGCTTGATGTTCTTCTTGTCGATTTTCCAAGGATGCATTGATAGTAGGTATATTTATTGCTATATCATCTACTGTGGTCGCTTCTTGGTCCCTCATAATCATTTGAATGTTTCGGTGGGTACAATCCCTCAAGAGATGAGGTTCTCCACAGCCCCAACATTTCAGAGGCTCCCTCGTTTTCACGGTGCCTTCCTTCTTGTTTTCTCCATCTAATTGTTTGGAACCAACTTGGGACTGAGATGTTTGGCTTTCTTTTGGTTTATTAAATTTTTTTCTCTGATGATCCCTACCAAAATTCTTTAAGTAAGCTGGTTTCTGTTTCTTCCCTTTGATTTCACCTTTATCTATCCATCCTTTTCCATGATCACCCTTTCCTCTAAACTTTTGGTAGCATAATCTGGCTTTTCTTACTGCTTCGTCCATAATTTTTGGGTTATCAAAATCAATCTTCTCTTTGTACACAAGAGGCAAACAGTTCAAAATCCTTTGCACCTTTGCCTTCTCCTCTCGAATGTAAGGGACATATCTCAATAGATTTGTAAATTTGGTGAAAAACTCATCAATAGTGAGCTTTCCCAGTCTGATTTCATGGAATTCCTTTCCTTTATCATCACAATAACATTCATTTAAATAGAGGTATTTAAACTTAACCTGGAAATCCTCCCAAGTAACTGTATTTTCATCAATGGCATGCACCATTTTCGTCTCCTCCCACCACAAGGTAGCCTTACGTTGTAGCTGGTAGACAACTAATCTGGCTTTCAGATTGCTTTCATATTCATAGACTTGGAAATATTTAATCATGTTCAGCAACCAGGCTTCAGCATTTCCTACTTCAGCCCATCATAGGAGGGAGGTTTTATCTTTCGGAATTCCCCTTGTAATTCATTTTTATTTTTATACTAATGCCTAGCAGCATCATAATCCTCAAAATCATCATTCTTCCTCTTTTCGGAACCTTCACCCTCTTGGCTGTTCCATGAGGTTAATTCTATGATGATTTTTTCCTGCTGCTCACTGGCTATTGACAATCTGTCATTATGGCTTTTTAGCTCAGCCATTTCTCGTTGCAACTATGCAACATAGCCATAACCGGAGCATTAGGATCTGGTGTATTATCATCATCACGCAAATCAACATAAATTTCCTCACCTTCTGCCATTCAAATTTTCTGTTTTAGCACCACTGTACACTAAACAACACAGATCAGTAATAAAATTATATTATTTTTTTTCCAACAATAAATAATTTATACAGTGAGCACATAACAACAGTGAACACAACAAAAAAAACCCAGTTTATGTAACATGAGCTCTGATACCATTTGTAACATCCCCTCTTAACCACTTCAATTTTTTTTTTTCTTGGCATAATATAATTCTGTGCTTCTAGTTGTCACCGTCATTCAGATATACCATTTGATTCCAACAATTATGAAATTGTATGAAACATAGTTTCCTATTTTTTTATATGTGTATCTTGGATCACTATTTTAACTTTGATTTATTCCTCCCGTAAGGTTTGTGGTAACTTATGTTGTACCTATACATCAATATATCTACTGTATATACCTATGGTGGATATATTTACATTTTTCCATAGATTATATCCATATATATATATATATATATATATATATATATATATATATATATATATATATATATATATATATCAATTATATCCATATATATATCAATTATATCCATATATATATCAATTATATCCATACTCCTTTATACAGCTCACCACGTATATGTTTTGGATTTCATTTTCCTATTCTTATGGCTGCATCATGAATATGTTATGCACTTATCGTTAAGTCCTTGTACCATTTCCCTAAGTTGGGAAGCTAGGGCTGGACATTGACTTATCCAACATTCTTAATGACTTAATTCGAATTATATCATTTCTCAATTATCGTTCATATGCATTCAGTTCAGCCTTGCGGCCATGGTTTAATGGGATAATTTACCGTACCTCTGTCACCATAGAGATCTCTTGTATTTTCCATTATGACAAAATTTTTATGGGAGTAGACGACATTGAAGTCGTCGTACTTATTTTGCAACGTTGGCAAGTTGGAATTAATGTGGTGAGGATTGAATAGCTCTTCGTTCTTTCCACGTCGACTAGGGTTCATGGCATTCTAAGGGTTTAAATCCTGAGTTGTTATCCCTCGTCCCGGGTTGTTCACGTCTAAACGCCAGCGTTGCACCCTTACATTTTTTTATATTTGTAACACATATGAGCTCATTACTCACGCCAGTACCGAAGTACGATTTGAAGTACCATGTAATCGATTTCAATGGATTTTTCATTTATGACTTAGACGACTGTGCAAGGGTTCTCAATTTTTTTCGAATTCGATCCGTGGCATCCCATTGATCTGATGACAAGTGGACGGTGGAGATGCCTCAGATCAGATAGGGTTTTGTTCATTGGGTTTAATGAATCGTATTAACTTCTGGAGTTGAAACTTGAGGTTTTCCTTTGGCTCTTAATTTTTCTTGATCACCTTCGAGTGTTTAAACTCTGCTTAATTGGAGAAACGCGACGTCAAGCTCTTTCCAGCTTCTGGGCGTCACCATTTTTTTTCGTTTCATCGCCATTCAGGTATATCAAATTCATCGTTCAGTTTGTTTTATTTACCTCATCATTTAATTTTAAAGGATAACCATCTCAGCCACCCATAATTCGACCTCTGATTGATTATCATTCTACTATTTTGGCTTGGTGTTTATTATATCAGTTTTTTGTTTTCCATGACCGTGTTTGTTTCGTTTGCCAACTTTGCCTTGGCTCTCCCCAAGAAGTCACTACACAGGTAAGCCATCGATTTGTTGAAAGTAAATTATCCTGGGTTTGTTTTGTTCTGGCGAGCGTTTTTACCATACTCATTTATCCTTTCTACAGGTCGTATTTGGTGACAGAGCCCTAAAATCTCATAGGTAACCCTTATTTTATTTTTCTCAGTTAAAATGTACTATATTCTGAATTTTCCTCAATTCGTTTGGTTATAACGATTTCTCATGTTTCCCTCATTTTTATTGTAGGTAGGTTCGAATCTCATCGAGGGTTTTCATCAATGGTAATTGATGGATTTATAATTCACTGGGCTTGACGTCATTATAACCTGAATTTCAGGTCGGTATCAACGCGTCCTCAGTCAGAGTGTGTCCTAGCTTGCTTGTTTTTGTTATACGAAATTTTCCTAGACACTTTAAGTTTTGTATTGTCAACAAAAAAGGTTTCTGTTGTAATAATAGCTTATGTTCGAGACTGGGACTGTTAACAATTTTATGAAATTCCCAAATTAATTAAATTCTGTAATATTATCATGAACCCATCATAGCCTTATTTCGCAAGTGGTTTCAGAGTTGGGTATATATTTTATCTATTGTCCGTCTCTGTTATTAGTGCCAGATCAATAGTATTTTCTAATAGTTCCAGATTTCTATCTTTATGCTAATACTCATGTTAAATATTTTTCCCTTCAGAATTTTTCTGCCTAAATTTGAGTGAAGAATTTTATAAGTTCGCCAGTATTAATTTTTTTCCTTCTGTACCTCATCATTATAATAACATAAAGGAATGTAAGCCGGTCTGTTGCAAGAATTTTTCTAGGTTTACAATTCTGCAGTGAATGAGATGTTGCAATTTCCACAAGGTCTATAATTTCATATGTATTATATAATTCCCACAATGGATTCTCTTTATGCTCCTGAGTTGAAGATTTCGTTGTACTAGTCACTTATGTCACTCCTAATCATCTCTGCACTATTACCATATAATCTATCTTAGTATAATAACTTCAGCATATCTAGTAATTAAACAAACACTCTTAACTGGCACTTTATACAAATTTGGTGGGGAAAATATTTGTTCCCTTTCACAGCTTCTATAGTTTGGATGGAATTTATAAAATTTCACATGTATAGCTTATCATTCTAATGAGTATTCAGTTGAACATGTTATTCATACATCAACATATATATATATATATATATATATATATATATATATATATATATATATATATATATTTCTTAGACCATAATTATTTGCAAGTTTAGTAGGCATGTTTAACTCTAGTTTCCTTGCTATCTGAATATATATGTTCCTCTAGAATCTAGACTCCTCCATTCTATCCTTATTACAAAGGGAATTTTATAAATAAACATGCACTTTTATTTTGGAAATCTACCTGTTTTTTGTCCACTTAGTTAATTAAATAGATCTATAGATCTACACTGTAGGTACTTAATTTCTCCTACACACATGGTTTGGGTTTCCCTAATGTTCATTAAATAAATTCTATTTTTAGCAGAAATAGATTAAAGTTACACAGTGTAGGAATTATGAGGTCACATAAATCTCCAGATTTAAACCAATCATTGGTTTAGAGTTTCTGGTTGATTTTTCCCCATAATTCTTGGTCCTACAACTATGCAGAACAAAGAGAGATTTTAACTTCTCTACCCTTCTGTAAATGTATGGAACACCAGTACAACACAAAACATTGCAAGTAATATGTAACTACAGTCATACAGTTATTAACCTTTACACTTAACAACAATTACTTTAATTCATTAATAACACTATGAGCATACCACTTTGGTACTTGACCAATCCTCCCAACCGTAGAGTCCCTCTATCTCCGGAACTCACCCTCGAGCTAAGATCACTTCCATTCCAGACCAACCTCTAATCTGTGCAGGAATAGCTTATTTAAGCTTTTGCTCCCCAAAGCCTGTTTCTAATTTTGCGTCCAGAATTACAGGATGCTTTTCTTCCTGTTTTCCTAGGCTTCCCATTTTAGGGACTATTAAAGCTGCTTTCTGCTTTTCCCAACTTTTTACCTCTTCCCAACTACTCTCCACATCATTGGGGAAAGTAGATCTTCCTCAAAATCTAATTTTAGAAATAAATTCTTTCAAGGATTTTCGAAAGATTTTTGGGGAAATATTTGCCTCTATCCATCCTCATGGATTTAGCAAGTGATCTCACAATTCTCATTTGGTCAATTTGCACAGCATTATTTTATTTAATTTTCATAATGAAATATTTAATTACATCCACAAAATATACTTATCCATTTGGGGTCCACTCCCCTTATGATTAAATTTAAAATGTCTAGCTTTGAAAGAAAAACATAAACTAGGGGTGTTACATATTCCCCATTTGAAATCAAACATCATCTTTGGTGTTGATATCTAACTACTAGAGTTCATTTTTTTTCAAACAAAAATGGATATTTTTCCATCATTTCAGCTTCTCTTTCCCAGGTCGCTTCTTCAGCTGTAAAGTGCTTCCACTGCACCTTTACTCTTGCTACCATCCGGTTCCTTAATTCAATTTCTTCCCTCTCCAATATTTAAAGCGGTTCTGGATGGAACTCCCCTTCTAGTTCCACCTGTATCACATTCCAATAAAAAATGTGAGAAGCATCATGTACATATATTTTTAATAATGAAACATGAAACACATCATGAAATTTAACATGGGGTGGTAAGGCCAGCTTGTAAGCCACTGGTACCACCCTTTCTAACACTTCAAAAGGCCCACCATATCTAGGAGCCAGTTTTGTACAACTTCCAGTATAGAGTGTGCTCTTTTTGGGCATAATGCATAAATATACATGATTTCCCACTTTGAATTCTCGATGTACCCTCTTCTTATCAGCATAGTTTTTCTGTCTATCTTGTGCTGTTTTGATGTTTCTTTGTATTTGTTTAACAATTCTTTCCATCTCTTGTAAAGCATCTGGTCCCAACATTAGTTTTTCCTCAGGTTGGCTCCAACTCAAAGGAGTACGACATTTCCTTCCATAGAGGGCTTCAAGCGGACTCATCTTGATGGAGGATTGATAGTTGTGATTATAGGCAAATTCAACTAAATGCAAGTAGTCTTCCCATTTTGATGGCCTATCCATCACATACATTCTCAGCATATCTTCCAAAATCTGATTTTTTCTCTCTGTTTGACCGTCATTCTGAGGGTGATAGGCAGTACTAAAATTCAACTTAGTGCCCATACCTCCAAATAGCCCTTTCCAAAAGGCTGCTGCGAACTTACCATCTCTATCTGAAAAAATCATCTTTGGGATCCCATGTAACCTTACTACCTCTTTTAGGAACACATTTTCTACTTGGGCTGTCCCAAAAGTAGACTTTATAGGTATAAAGTGTAAATCTTTCGTTAAAGTGTCTACTACTACCATAAATGAATCATGCTGGTACTTGGTTCTGGGTAATCCTGTTACGAAATCTATAGAAATGGTATCCCACTTCCATTCTGCAATCGACAAAGGATTTAGAAGACCAGCAGGATGCTGATGTTCAACTTTAACTGGTTGACATTCCATGCATCTAGCTAAATATTCTGCTACATCTGTTTTCATTCTTGGCCAAAACAACTTCTTTTTCAATGTTGTTAACATTTTTTGATATCCAGGATGTCCTGCATACGGCTGTTTGTGATATTCGTCTAGAATCTCTCTTTTCGAAGACTACACATTGGGAACATATAATCTATTTTTGTAGCAGATCAGCCCTTTTTGGTTTTGAGTGTAGTCAGCCATATCCTTCTTTAGTATTTTCACCTGTAGGTTCTCATAATTTGGATCCTGGTCTGCTACCTTTTTCACTAAATCTTCTAAATAAAACTGGGCACTACTTCCAATACTGTTTATATTTTGATAAGCATTTCTACTCAAGGCATCAGTAATTTTATTTTATTTCCCTCTCATATGTTTTATGTCCATATCAAATTCACTCAGAAAAGACAGCCATCTGGCTTGTCGAGCATTCAAATCAGTTTGGGAAAAGAAATATTTAAGACTAATATGATTTGTCATCAATGTAAATTTCTTTCCAAGAAGATAGTGTCGCCACATCTTCAAGGCATGAATAACAGCAGCCAACTCCAAATCATATACACTATAGATCTGTTCATGTGTCTTCAGTTTCCTAGACTCATATGCAATAATTAAATTTTCCTGCAACAAGACTCCACCCAACCCCTCTCTACAGACATTTGTACATACAACAAATTCTTTATTGTTCAGTGAGTTTTAATTTTAATTGTTCAAAACTGTTTTGGCATTTATCAATCCACTCAAATTTGACACCTTTTCTTTGTAGTGAGGTTATGGGGTATTCCATGGTAGAAAATATTTCCACAAATCTGCAATAGTAACATGCAATCTGCATAAACGATCTCACTGCTGAAACATAATTTGGCACCGGCCATTCTCTAATAGCATTTATCTTTTAAGGGTCAACAGCCAACCCTTTTTCAGAAATTATATGACCCAAGTACTAGATCTTGTCCTTATAGAATTCACATTTACTGAATTTGGCATATAACTGGTTTTATTTCAACGTTTGCAACACTATCCTCAAGTGTTCTTTGTGTTCCTCAATTTTTGAGTAAACTAAAATATCGTCTATGAAAACTAGTACAAATTTATCCAAATACTTGTTTAACACACTATTCATTAGGCACATAAAGGTGGCAGGGGCATTGGTCAACCCGAAAGGTAAGACTACAAATTCGTAGTGACCATACCTGGTTCGAAAAGTTGTTTTGCTAATGTCTTGTTCTTTAATTCTAAGCTGGTGGTAACCAGTCCTTAGATCGATCTTAGAAAATACTGCAGCTCCTCTTACCTAATCAAAAATATCATCAATTCGAGGCAAAGGATATCTATTTTTGATTGTCAACTTATTCAGCTGACGATAATCAATGCAGATTCTAAAGGTTCCATCCTTCTTTTTCATGAACAGCACCGGTGCTCCCCAAGGGGACACACTCAGTCTGATATAACCCTTATCCAGCAATTCTTGCAATTGCATTTTCAGTTCCATAAGTTCACGGGGACTCATTCTATAAGGCGCTCGGGAAACCGGTGTTACTCCCAGCACTAAATCGATTGAAAATTCAATCTGTCTTTTGGGGGGAAGATGAGGAATCTCATCTGGAAAAACTTCCTTAAACTCTCTCACCACTGGCAAAGTATCCAGCAGGTTTCCTTCAGGTTGTTGTTCTATTTCTTCAACATGTACTGCATAAACTTGATATCCTTTCCTAGCTGTTATTTTTAATTGCAGGGCTGATATTTGTCTTACAGAGATGGGTTTTGGTTTTCCCTTTAGAATAAAAGTTTTCCCTTATTCATCTATGTAATGCAGAGTTTTATCCCAACAGTTCATCATAGCCTTTCTCTTTTCCAACCATTCCATTCCTATTAGCAAGTCATATGAACCCAAGGGCAGAATGTTCAAATTCACTTCTGTCTGAAAATCATTTAATTTAATTGTTGTTTGGGGTAATTTATGTGATAACCCCTCTTGGTTCCAGTGGCTAACTGGACCAACCAAGACTGCTAAAATTTTTCAGTTTTGAGATTGCATTTTTCTACAATTTTTGGACTAATGTAACTCAAAGAAGCACCCAGATCAATTAAAGCTGTAACAGATTGGTCAACAGTCTTACCTTCCATCTCAACCATGGTAGCTTGATGTTCTACTTGTCAATTTTCGAAGGCTGCACTGATAGTAGGTATATTTCTTGCTATATCATCTATTGTGGTCGCTTCTCGGTCCCTCATAATCATCTGAATGTTTCGGTGGGGACAATACCTCAAGAGATGAGGTTCTCCGCAGCCCCAACATTTCAGAGGCTCTCTCATTTTCACTGTGCCTTCCTCCTTTTTTTCTCCATATAATTGTTTGGAACCAACTTGGGACTAAGCTGTTTGGCTTTCTTTTGGTTTATTCAATTTTTTCCTCTGATGATCCCTACCAAAATTCTTTAAGTATGCTGGTTTCTATTTCTTGCCTTTGATTTCACCTTTGTTTATCCAGCCTTTTCCATGATCACCCTTTCCTCTAAACTACTGGTAGCATAATTTGGCTTTTCTTACTGCTTCGTCCATAGTTTTTGGGTTATCAAACTCAATCTTCTCTTTGTACACAATAGGAAAACAGTTCAAAAACCTTTGCACCTTTGCCTTCTCTTCTCGAATGTAAGGGACATATCTCAAGAGATTTGTAAATTTGGTGACAAACTCATCGACAGTGAGCTGTCCCAGTCTGAGTTCATGGAATTCCTTTGCTTTATCATCATAATAATGTTCATTTAAATAGCAGTTTTTAAACTTAACCTCGAAAGCTTCCCAAGTAACTGTCTTTTCATCAATGGCATGCACCATTTTCGTCTCCTCCCACCACAAGGTAGCCTTACCTTGTAGCTGGTAGACAGCTAATCTGGCTTTCAGATTGCTTTCATATTCATAGACTTGGAAATATTTAATTATGTTCAACAACCAGGCTTCAGGATCTTCCTCCTTCTCCCCATCATAGGAGGGAGGTTTGATCTTTCGGAATTCCCCTTGTAATTATTTTTTCTGTTTATACTGATGCCTAGGAGCCACATCTTCCTCAGAATCATCATTCTTCCTCTTTCTGGAACCTTCACCCTCTTGGCTGTTCCACGAGGTTAATTCTCTGATGATTTTTTCCTTCTCCTCACTGGCTATTGACAATCTGTCATTCTGAATTTTTAGCTCAGCCATTTCTCGTTGCAACTGTGCAACATAGCCATCACTGGAGCGTTAGGATCTGGTGTATTATCATCATCACGCAGATCAACATAAATTTCCTCACCTTCTGCCCTTCAACTTTTCTGTTTCAGCACCACTGTACACTAAACAACACAAATGAGTAATAAAATTATATTATTATTTTTTTCCAACAATAAATAATTTATACAGTGAGCACAACAAAAACAGCCCAGTTTATTTAACATGAGCTCTGATACCATTTGTAACGTCTCCTCTTAACCACTTCAATTTTTTTTTTCTTGGCATAATATAATTCTATGCTTCTAGTTGTCACCGTCATTCAGATATACCATTTGATTCCAACAATTATGAAATTATATGGAACAGAGTTTCCTATTTTTTTATATGTGTATCTTGGATCACTATTTTAACTTTGATTTATTCCTCCCGTAAGGTTTGTGGTGACTTATGTTGTACATATACATCAATATATCTACTGTACATACCTATGGTGGATATATTTACATTTGTCCATAGATTATATCCATATATATATATATATATATATATATATATATCAATTATATCCATATATATATCAATTATATCCATAATCCTTTATCGAGCTCACCACGTATATGTTTTGGATTTCATTTTCCTATTCTTATGGTTGCATCGTGAATATGTTATGCACTTATCGTTAAGTCATTGTACCATTTCCCTAAGTTGGGAAGCTAGGACTAGACATCGACTTATCCAACATTCTTAATGACTTAATTTGATTTATATCATTTCTCAATTATCGTTCATATGCATTCAGTTCAGCCTTGAGGCCATGATTTAATGGGATAATTTACCGTACCTCTGTCACCATAGAGATCTCGTGTATTTTCCATTATGACAAATTTTTTATGGGAGTAGACGACATTGAAGTCGTCGTACTTATTTTGCTACGTTGGCAAGTTGGAATTAATGTGGTGCAGATTGAATAGCTCGTTGTGCTTTCCACGTCGACTAGGGTTCATGGCATTCTAAGGGTTTAAAGCCTGAGTTGTTATCCCTCGTCCTGGGTTGTTCACGTCTAAACGCCAGCGTTGCACCGTTACATTTTTTTATATTTGTAACACATATGAGCTCATTACTCATGCCAGTACTGGAATATGATTGGAAGTACCATGTAATTCATTTCAATGGATTTTTCATTTATGACTTAGACGACTGTGTAAGGGTTCTCAATTTTTTTCCAATTCGATCCGTGGCATCCCATTAATCTGATGACAAGTGGACGATGGAGATGCTTCAGATCAGATAGGGTTTTTTTCGTTGGGTTTAATGAATCGTGTTAACTTTTGGAGTTGCAATTTGAAATTTTCCTTTGGATCTTCATTTTTCTTGATTGCCTTCTAGTGTTTATACTCTGCTTAATTGGAGAAACGCGACCTCAAGCTCTTTCCAGCTTCTGGGTGTCACCATTTTTTTTCGTTTCATCGTCGTTCAGGTATATGAACTTCATCGTTCGGTTTGTTTTATTTACCTCATCATTTAATTTTAAAGGATAACCATCTCAGCCACCCATAATTCGACCTCTGATTGATTATCGTTCTACTATTTTGGCTTGGTGTTTATTCTATCGGTTCTTGTTAAGTTCTGCACTAATATTAAACCCTTGCTGGGTAGGAATTTCTTCTTCTCGTGTTTTTCGTGACCATGTTTGTTTCGTTCGTTGAGTTTGCCTTGGCTCTCCACAAGAAGTCACTACACAGGTAAGCCATCAATTTGTTGAAGCTAAATTATCCTGGGTTTGTATTGTTCTGGCAAGCGTTTTTACCATACTCATTTATCCTTTCTACAGGTCGTATTTGGTGATAGAGCCCTCAACTCTTAGAGGTAACCCTTATTTTATTTTCCTCAGTTCAAACGTACTATATTCTAAATTGTCCTCAATTCATCTGGCTATAACGATTTCTCATGTTGCCCTCAATTTTATTGCAGGTAGGTTCGAATATCGGCGAGGGTTTTCCTCAATGGTAATGATGGATTTATAATTCACTCGGCTGGACGTCGTTATACCTTGAATTTTAGGTCAGTATCAACGCGTCCTCAGTCAGAGCATGACCTAGTTTGCTCGTTGTTGTTATACGAAAATTGTCTAGACACTTTAAGTTTTGTATTGTCAACAAAAAAGGTTTCTACTGTAATAATAACTTATGTTAGAGACTGGGACTGTTAACAATTTTATGAAATTCCCAAATTAATTAAATTCTGTAATATTATCATGAACCCACGATAGTATTATTTCGAAAGTAGTTTCAGAGTTGGGTATATATTTTATCTACTATCCGTCTCTATTATTAGTGCCAGATCAATAGTATTTTCTAATAGTTCCAAATTTCTATCTTTATGCTAATAATCATGTTAAATATTTTTCCCTTCGGAATTTTTTTGCCTAAATTTGAGTGAAGAATTTTATAAGTCTGCCAGTCTTAATTTTTTTCCTTCTATACCTCATCATTATTATAACATAAAGGAATGTAAGCCAGTTTGTTGCAAGAATTTTTCCAATTTTACAATTCTGCAGTGAATGAGATGTTACAATTTCCACAAGGTCTATAATTTCATATGTATTATATAATTCCCACAGTGGATTCTCTTTATGCTCCTGAGTTGAAGATTCCGGTGTACTAGTCACTTATGTCACTCCTAATCATCTCTGCAACTATTACCATATAATCTTTCTTAGTATAATAATTTCAGCATATCTAGTAATCAAATAAACACTCTTAACTGGCACTTTATACAAAGCTGGTGGGGGAAATATTTGTTCCCTTTCACAGCTTCTATATTTTTCATGCAATTTATAAAATTTCACATGTATAGCTTATCATTCTAATGAGTATTCAGTTGAACATGTTAGTCATACATCAACATATATATATTTCTCAGACCATAATTATTTTCAAGTTTAGTAGGCATGTTTAGCTATGGTTTCTTTGCTATCTGAATATATATGTTCCTCTAGAATCTAGACTCCTCCATTCTATCCTTATTATAGAGGGAATTTTATAAATATACATGCACTGTTATTTTGGAAATCTACCTATCTGTTCTCCACTTAGTTAATTCAATAGATCTATAGATCTGCACTGTAGGTACTTAATTTCTCCTACACAGATGGTCTGGGTTTCCCTAATGTTCATTAAATAAACTCTATTTTTAACAGAAACAGATTAATGTTATCCATTGTAGGAATTATGAGGTCACATAAATCTCCAGATTTAAACCAATCATTGGTTTAGAGTTTCTGGTTGATTTTTCCCCATAATTCTTGTTCCTACAACTATGCAGAACAGAGAGAGAGTTTAACTTGTCTACCCTTCTGTAAATGTATGGAACAACAGTACAACACAAAACATTGCAAGTAATATGTAACTACAGTCATACATTCATTAACATTTACACTTAACAACAATTACTTTAATTCATTAATAACACTGTGAGCATACCACTTTGGTACTTGACCACTCCTCCCAAACGTAGAGTCCCTCTATCTCCAGAAATCACCCCCGAGATGAGATCACTTCCATTATAGACCAACCTCTAATCTGTGCAGGAATAGCTTATTTAAGCTTTTTCTCCCCAAAGCTTGTTTCTAATTCTGCGTCCAGAATTACAGGATGCTTTTCTTCTTGTTTTCCTAGGCTTCCCATTTTAGGTAATGTTAAAGCTTCTTTCTTCTTTTCCCAGCTTTTTACCTCTTCCAAACTACTCTCCACATCATTGGGGAAACTAGATTTTCCTCAAAATCTATTTTTAGAAATAAATTCTTTCAAGGATTTTTGAAAGATTTTTGGGGAAAGATTTTCCTCTATCCATCCTCATGGATTTAGCAAGTGATCTCACAATTCTCATTTGGTCAATCTGCACAGAATTATTTTATTTAATTTTCACAATGAAATATTTAATTACATCCACAAAATATACTTATCCATTTGGGGTCCACTCCCCTTAGGATTAAAGTTCAAATGTCTAGCTTTGAAAGAAAAACATAAACTAGGGGTGTTACATCGAGATCCATTTCGATACCTAAATGTGCCCTCCTTTTTCCAAAAACAATAACCTAGCTTCATGTACTCACCTTTTAACAAGAATTTTTTCCATCTATTCTTATCCTTATCTTTCGATATAGCATAAAATCTCTCTCTTTCTAGTGATGTTGTTTCCTAGTTGTCATGTTTTTTTTGAGAATTCTATAAGGTTAGAATATGATAACTGATATGTTCCCATTTTTTCCACCCCTTATATTCAATTTCTTAACAATTTTTTGGACCACAAATAAGCCCAAAATATTCAAATTCTATTTCCCATAATATTTATAAGAGAGAAAAAGAAACATTTTTTATTATAATAACATTTCTTTACATAAGTATAATAAGCTTAGCCTTGGCCCCAAAACCGTTGTTTTCAATTTCAAGATTTACAAGTTACATAAAGTATTAAATTAAAAAAATTTATTTTCATATGGCTTATTAAAATATATAAAACAAAAGAACAAACAGACCCATTTTATAAAAAATGAGAGTGTGCTAACACTAAAGAAACTACATGAAACTCTCAAAATCAAATAAAAAACAAATATTTCACATATGTAAACAAGAAAAGTGAAGTAGACTTTTATATAGAATACCAATGTCCCATGGTTTAAACATTTCATGTTAGTCTCAACCTTTAACCGTCATATTTCAATGTTTAAGATTTATAAGTGTGTACAATGTAGGGTCGCATGGTGTCATTGAAGAAAATAAGTTTCTTGTTCTAATAGATCCAAATATCTATTGCCTCAATCACACCATGTGACCCTACATTCTACACACTTATAAATTGTAAACATTGAAGCATAAATATTAAAGGTTAACAGTAACATGACATGTCTCGAGTGAAGTATGGAAGAGATGTTTTCCTCTCCTATCTTATCATGTCCTATCATGTTATGTAAACATTGGTGGATTTTAAGGTTTTAAATACCCATGGTTTTTCCCATGGTATGATTTTTTACTGTAGCCTATTTAAGGACATAAAATTATAATGAAAAATTCCTTCCTTTTCAAAGGAATATTTAGCTCGTGAGCAACAACTAGAATAGGGTTTTGTAAAAATAAAAGTATCATTGAATAGAAGAATTCAATCTTATTGATTACTATTTTATTTTTTATGTTTGATTACCACGATATTGCACTCTGTTGATGCACATTTTTACCAATGATACCATAAGTTATTGTAAGTAACCATAAGTGACAAAATGGAGGAAGGAGAATGTTACCTCATGTGAAGAGGTGGATGCTACCATTTACCGAAAGCTAGTGGATTCATTGATGTATCTTGTGAAAACACAACCATATATGTGTTATGCATTCAACGAGTTGAGCTAGGCTATGGTCAGGATGACTAAATTTTATTGGAAGGAATTGAAGCATCTCTTACGGTACCTCAGACAAACGATTTTCTGAAAAGGGAAGTATGAATTCCATAGGTGCAGGATAGGGATGATTGAAAATCCCTTTTTTGTGAAGACAGAGTGTTGCCAACTGTCACAAGAAAGTCTCAATTTGATTTTGGCTTGGTGAAATTGAGAAATTTCAATTTTCCACTTTAAAAAACAACTTGGAGGTAGTTAATAGAGGTGGCATGGCTCTTGTCACTCAGTTAACTCAGTAAATTTGAGTTAGAGGGCTTGGATTTCAGTTATGCATGTGTCATTGCTAATTTGTAGCAATCTAGTTCAGTTATTTCTAATTTTATTTGGTTAAAATAGTTCTAACAATGGATAGAACTAGTTAGAGGTTAGTTGTGTAGTGGGAAAACTGTCTAACTCAGTGATCCTCTAGATAATGTACAATCAACCAAAAATAGCTACTGCATGCAAAGAATTCGAGTTCCCATTGTGGTAGAGATTCCAACGCATTGTAACATCACATGCAGGATTTTCTTGAGTGTACAAGTGTTGCATGCAGTGAGAGATCCAACCTTGGGAATTTTTCAATCAATTGGAGGAAAATTCCTAAAAAAATACAAGCATAATTCCTCAATATTCGCAGAAGGAAATAGGGGATCAAGCAGAGGTAAAAATTGACTAAATTTGGGTAAGAGCTTCTCATTTAGCAGAGAGAAAGGTTATTCACTTGTAGGTTGAGTTCAAATCGAGCAAAAAATTGTAATACATTCTCTATTCCCCATGATAATACTTAAGGGGTTTCTACTATTTTATTTCCCCATTATAAATCTGTGTACTTGTGTATTTGATTGATGCATGTTTATGAATGTTGTTCTAAATTGTGAATTAATTTCCTTAGAGAAGTAGAGTAGAATTGAGTCTCTTGATTTATATTAATTTCTTGACTTTTTGCGACTCTATCACCATATTTATACATGCATTCCTCGTATAATGTTTGTAGCTAAAGGAATTTACATATTGAGTTGTTTCACATAACATAATGAAGACAACCTACTCAACAAGGTAGAGAAGAACATAACTCTAATGGTGGTGACAATATATTTGGAACCTAATATATATTTTTAAAATAAAATCCATGTATATAGTGGTTATTAATAAAAAAAGTATTAAATTGGGATATATTAAAAATGTTGAATTGGGAAGGATAGGAAAGAACTAGTCTTTGAAAACTAGATAAGAAAAAAAGGGACTTTAATCATGGATTGTGACTATTCAAAATAGGTGTGGCTAGACGTGGAGAATCTAATAAGATTGATAAATATATTAATAGGGGATTTTATTGGATTATTTCTCTTAGGAAAAATGCATTACTCCATTAACATTTGTAGTTGGGAATGGAATACTAGGTCATTTACCATAGGATATAGAAAATAACCCAGTAGGGGATGTGGCTATAAAATGAACTGGTAAGAGATTTCCCAATATTCCCAAGGATTTTTCAAATAGGGCATCCCAAAGGAATTTTACTGTATATGGATGGGGCAAGATATTATTATTAATCATATCTTAAATTTAAGGCAAGATTGAGAGAAAATCAAATAATTATACAAAATTAATAAAAATAAAACTAATATCATTGTTAGAAAAATGAAAAAGGATGTGATTCTCACATTGTTTTCATATGCAAAAAAAATGAACAAACATGTTAAAATATTTCTCTAGAATTTGCGTTGGAGGAGGTCAAAGATTTAAGCCTATTTTTCAGCCATCGTACAATTCAATCAACATGTGTGTAGGTGTACAAGGAGAGAATATTGAAAGTGATGGTATAATCGATGTTGAAAGTATGATAGAGCATGGCACTTGGATGATAAAAGAAAGAGGATTTGAGAAAATTATGAATATTATAACATTTTTCTTATGAAGTAGTGATAGAAATGCTCTTTTGTGATGTTTTTAACAATTGTGATCATATTATTCTTTCTATTTCTAAATATTAAAATGGTATATGGTATATATAGTCACGGAAAGTTATTATCTCTTTAATAAATAAATAAAAATAAATATAGATAAGATTACATAATTATATTTATTTTTTTAATTAATTAAATATGTAAAATTATAATTTTATAATTTCAATAAATAAATTTATTATTCTCGGAAAATGACTTGAAATAGAGCTATTACAAAGGTTACTTCTAGAAATTGTAGACAGTCATATAAGGAAAAAAATAGTCAAAGGCTTATTTTAAAAGTATGAAAAAATGTCTATACATTAATAAAAATGTCAATCATGTGACACTATGGCCGATTAAAATTACATAACATAAATTTGATGTAGATTTGCATGGCTGGACTGCAAAATATATTTTTACAAACATTTTAAATATAAAGAAGACATGCCTTCATTTTGTTATTGGATTTCAGATTCACGTGAAACAAGAAATCAGTTGGCGAGCCTTATTTCCTGGGCTATCTGCTATTTAATACAGCGTGGCATATACTTCTCACCTTTAGATTTAAACGAATTTAAATCTAACAGTGGGCAATATATGCCATGCCACATTAAATGGCGGATAACCTAGAAAAAATGCTTTGCCGAATGAGTTGGGCATTTTAGAAAAGGATAGCACATACAAAGCTAAAAATTGAATTGTAAATTTAGTTTCTCAACACTAGAAAATAAATTTGAGAAAGGAATATACTTCATCTACATGGTGGGCATCGTGACCAACATTAACTTGATTGGCGCTCTTTGTTAGAATGTAATGTCTACCAATAAACATTATAATATTTACCATAATTTTTTTTTTTTTTACTATTTAAGTTATAATTCTAATACAGGAATATAGCTATTATAACATTTACTTTTGCATATACTGGAGGTACCTTATAGATAAAATTATAATCAAATAAATATCTTAATTATTTATTTCATTAATTATTGGACTGATGATTCAGTGGATATTTAATATGGTTGTCGTGCCAACTGGCCACAACAAAAATCCTTAAGGTGATGAACTGTTGGTACATGTTTTTAATTGTCTTAAGATTTGTTACTCCTACCTTAGATTAATGTCGTACATGAGGGATTGATGCAAAGGACAGGTGGGCTTCTGTAAGCCCTTGGATATTTGGCAAATCCATGACTGAGTATGATTCAGAGGTGGTTAGGTTGTAACAATTTTTCTCCTCGTGCTCCACCATATTTGCACTCTTATTTGGTTCATTTCGGATTTTTGGTATGCCGCGCAGTTTCAAGGTAATGAGTTTTTCATTCCGTCCAAGCTTCCCAACTACGACACACCTCACTCTACACATATTTACAGTGCCTTGTCATGGTTTTCCCTTAACTCTGAGGTTCTCTACTATGTATTTAAGTGATGGCATCTTGGCTTGTGCCAGCCTAATACTCCAACTATAACTCTATTCGGCCATTCCCATACTATGGTCCTGTATGCTCTGGAGGAAACTGTTCGAGTTCGCTCAAACCTACTTAGGTAAATATTTGGGTTTTGTGTAGGTTTAATGGATTCCTTTCTTGCGTATTTATTTTGTTCTAATTGTTTCTACAGTTCTTAAACTATTTTAATCTCATTTTAGGGTTTATGATCTCACTTCTAATTTATTTTATGACGTAAGACCTGACCCGAATTTCCGTATCTGAGTAGTACTGTCATCATGTAATTTTCTGGAAATGTTTGAATTTTTTGTGATGTAATGCATGTTTTCTATGGTTGTGGCATGTAACATATTTCAAACCATACCATTTACAACTTGGTTAGCTTAGTCTCCACAACCTAAGGTGTTTTCCTCTTGCATTTCTAGGTACTCGACTCCTCTATTGTCTTTATCGATACCATCCCATTTATTTTTGAACTGTTACAGTTTTAGTATAAGGCTATGTAATTTTATTGTCTCTATCAAAGATATTTAAATTTTGACTGTAACTTCTAGCCCACCATGTCTTACAGAGAAGAAAATTGTTTGTTTGACTATGAATTTTGGATATGGAGGGCTGAGAACCCCTTTTGGTTTCTCATTTTATAGTATGATTTCTTATTTGGGTATTATTGCATATATTTCATTTTCTCTGTCTGTCCTCCATAATGTCAAATCTGTAATTTTAAATATTGATCCATGAAGCAACTATGTTTATAGTGAGTAATGAATTTAATGTTTATTAGGTCTGTATCACAACAACTTCTTCACTGTGAATGTAAAATATTTACTATTATTTTACTATGTATATACAATTGTATTATTATAGTCTCCCCTACAAAGGTAGTGAATGGTTTTTCCAGATTCATGTGAATATTTTTGACACGATTTTCACCCTCTAGTTTTCTATCTATATTTTCTATTTGGTTCTGTTAATTTTTATTTTGCAAAGTTACATAGAAGGAACATAATTCGGGAGTGTATATAAATATATATCACAGTTTTCCATGTTCATATTTTCTTGCCATGTTGTTCCTTCAGGAAGGTTAATCTATATTTATTTACTTTCAATACAGGTTATAAGATTTATATTCTTATTTGTGTTCATGTTTGATATTACATGATACTGTGAATTTACTATCATAGTTTAACTGTTACATCCAAGAATTTCCTGTTTCTTTCCATTTATAATAAATCTTCCTTCCCACGTGTCTAGACCTTCTATAAATAAAGAGGGTTCCTTCCCAAACCCTATGTCTGTGTATATATATTCCACTTAAGGGTATACTGTTATGTCTAGATTTTATTCTCTAGATGGAACTAATTGTTCCATCGGTTATTTCCATTCTTTCGTAGTTTCCAAAGATAATAACTAAATTATTCAAATTCCATTATTAAGACCTTCCATTTCATATTGGGGGCACAGTTTTCTCTCACAAAAATACTCTAGTCTAGAGCAAGAGGGTTAGAGTTTATCATGAAATAGATAATTTATATCTAACTAGTACATTGCTAATGATTAATTCATCACATAGTTTATTTCATTCTAAACTTACACACACATAAATTGTTTCCAGAAATAAAGTACCTATAACAAACAAAGGAACAATTTATGATGTTCCTTTCATGTTCATAGTACCTACCTCAATAAAAAGTGTTGATGTTTTCCTCCCAGCCATGAGAGACACTATTACATCCTCTGCTCCACGTGTGCTCTTCATCATAGCATGATTTCTTAGCATTTTTCTGTGGGGAAAGATATCTCAAGATTTTCATCGATTATCTTCTCCCATTTCAGGTTTTTATCATAATGTGACTAGCTCCAACCAAGTCTGGACACTCTCACCTTTCAACTATCTTTTCGTCTTTTTCCTTTTGGATAGAACCCCTTTTACTCATCAGGGTTTTCTTTTTATTCGAAGATGAAAGGTAACTATCAAGTAAATACTTTTAATCTAACCACTCTGGTAACTTGGACACTTAATTATTAGTTTAGGGATACCAATCCATAATTAATCTTTATATATATGAAAATAAAATTAAAATTTTATTCATAACTTTCTTAATATACACATAAAACCAGTTTAGCTTTAAAAAAATCAAATGTATCAATTTAAATAACATAACAATTCAAATCCAGGTGTTACATCTTCCCCCTCTTGAAGTAAACACCATCCTTGACGCTTTGCTCCATTTCAGATAGGCCTCACACATGAATCCTTCATCTTCCAAATTAGCCTCTTCTGGGCCAAAGTGCTTCCATTGGACTTTAAATTGAGTGATCACTTGCCTACAGAGCGTTATTTCTCTCGGCTCAAAAATACGCTAAGGTTCTACTAGAAATTCGTCATCTGGTTCGAACTCCATCCAGAAATTTTTTGAATTATTAAAACTACTAATTATCTTCTCAAGACTCTTAGCTTTCAATTGAATCATATCTGAATGTTTTTCCAATGTATTATGTACTTTGGATCATGCACATATATTTTCGATAGGGACACATGAAACATGTTGTGCCCCCGAATGTGTGCTGGTAAATCTAGTGGATGGACCATTGGTCCCACTGTTTCCAATATTTGAAAAGGTCCGCAAAACCGAGGGGGGGGGGGACTTGGCTTAACTGGTCCACCTTAGAGTTTTCTTCTTTGGTCTAATTCATACATAAACACAATCCCCCACTTCAAATTCCCTGTAGGTTCTCTTCCAATCAGAATACACTTTCTATCGATCTTGGGTAGCTTTTAGATTTTTCCTAATTTTCTTCACTTCCTGTTCCATCTCAGCCAACATTTTAGGCCCAAAAATTATATTTGTCTCTAGGCTACTCCAGTTAATGGAGGTCTGACATTTCCTGCCATATAATGATTCAAAAGGACTCATCCTAAGGGATCCTTGGTATCGATTGTTGTAATAAAATTTCACGAGGTGTAAATAATCTTCCCACTTCATAGGTTTTTGCATTACATAAATCCATAACATGTCCTCCAAAATCTAATTTAATTTTTCTATTTGACCATATTTCTGTGGATGGTACGCAATACTGAATTGAATTTGTGTGCCTAGGCAAGTGAACAGGGCCTTCTAAAGAGCCGAGGTGAAATTTTCATCTTTGTCTGAGATGATTGTTTTTGGTATGCCTAGTAATCTAAACACTTCTCTCATAAACATATCAACAATCTATACAGTTTTAAATATGATTGTACTAGAATAAAGTGACCTTCCTTGCTCAATCGATCAACTCCCACCATTATTGAGTCATTGTGTCTCTTTTTTTTTGGTAGGCTTGTGATAAAGTATAACGGTATAACTTCCCACTTCCATATCAGCACATGAATAGGTTACAATAGCCCTGCTAGGTGTTGATTCTCGACCTTGACCTACTGACATTCCAAACATCTAGTGATATATTCAACAATATTTTTACGCATTCCTGACGAAAAGTAGTATTTTCTGATTGTTTTTGACATTTTTTGATAACCAGGGTGTCCAAAATAAGCACTTCGATGGCACTCATTTAAAATCAGTTCCTTCAAACTCATTTGAATAGGAATTTAAACTTTCCCTCGAAATGTCAACAAATGTTCATTACTAATCTTGTACTATGTTTGCTTTCCTTGTTCTTCTGCTTTTTGTGTTTGTTTCCATAGGAACTGATATTTTGGATCCTGTTTCGCAACCTCCTTCAATTGTTCTCAGAATTTAAATTCTATCTGGTTAAAATAGACTTCATACACATAGTGTAATTTTCTAAGTAAAGCATCAATGAGATGATTTTATTTTCCCTTAACATGTTGAATTGAAAAATCAAAATTTCTTAAGAATGCATTCCACCTAGCTTGACGAGCATTTAAATGAGCTTGTTTAAAATAGCTGGTGAAACTACTCTAGTCAGTTTTTAATACAAATGTTTTTCCCAATAGGTAGTGCCTCTGTACCTTCAATGAATGCACTGCTGCAATCAACTTTAGATCATATGTGAAATATCATTGTTCATGATCTTTCAACTTCCTAGACTCGTAAGCCACGAATTTTCCATCTTGTGTCAATAAAACTACCACTCCTTATTTGAAAGCATCAATGAAAAACTCAAATTCTTTGTTTGGATCAACGACGTTTAATACAGGGGTTGTAGTCAATAATTTTTTTAACCACTCAAATTTAGCTTGGTACCCACTCATCAATTTAAAAACTTTTCCTTTTCACTGTAATGAGGTTATAGAAAAATAAATCCTAGAGAACCCCTCAATAAAACACCGATAATAGCCAAAAAACCCCATGAAAGATTGTATGTGTGCTACATTTTTAGGCACTCTCCATTCAATGATAGTTCTTATTTTTTCATGATCTATTGTTATACCCTTAGCAGAAATAAAATGGCCTTAATATTGAATCTTCTCTTTATAAAAATCATATTTACTGAACTTAGCATAAATTTTAGGTTCTATCAACATTCTTAACACTATTTTTAGGTGTTCTTTATGCTCCTCCATAGTTTTTGAGTAGATAAGTATGTTGTCAATAAATATTAAAAAAAACTTATCCAAAAATGGATGAAAGATGCCATGCATTATACTCATGAATGTTCTTGGTGCTTTGGTTAAACCAAATGGTAAGACCACAAATTCATAGTTCCCATGTCGAGCACAAAAAGTTGTCTTATATATGTCTTCGTCCTTTATCCATAAACCTTAGATCTATTTTTGAAAATACGGTTGTGCCTTTCACCTAATCGAATAAATTGTCTATCGATGGAAACATGTATTTGTTCTTAAAATTTAGTTTGTTAATCTTTCTGTAATCCATACACATTCGCATAATACCATCTTTCTTCTTCACGAAAAGTATCGGTGCCACCCAAGGAGACACAATAGTATGAATATACCCCTTATCTAGCAATTATTGTAATTTCATGTTCATCTCAGTTAACTCAGGTTCACTCATTCAATATGGTGCATGTGATACTAGTGATGCACCTGCCATTGATTCGATAGTGAAGTCCATATCCCGTTAAGGAGGTAAGCATGGCATATTTTCCAGAATTACATCCATATAACCCTGTACCACCAGTATGTTCTACATCATAGGGTTTTTGTCTTTAGAATTAGCAAATCCCACCTAAATGGCACAAATATTGCAACCTTTTTAGGTGCATTTTCCCAGCTAAGATCTAGTAATAGGACGCAATTGACACTAGAAAATTTGGCGAAATTTCCGACGGCCAATTCGTCGCTATTCCTACACATAGTCATCGCAAGAGCGACAGTTCGAGGACGGGAAAAACGTGGTTTTCCATACCGTCGCATTTTCGATGCACCTAAAAAGTGTCACACTACCGACATATTTTCCGTCGCTTCCAAACAAGCGTCGCTCTTCCGACGTTTCCTAAACCGTCACGCTTCCAACGTTTGTAAACTGTCACACTTCCGACGAAATGTGGTCAGACATTTTGAACGTCGCTCTTCCGACGTTTGTAAACTGTCACAATTCTGACGTAATGTGGTCCGACATTTTGGACGTCGCTCTTCTGACGTTTGTAAACTGTTGCAATTCCGACGAAATGTGGTCTGACGTTTTCAACATTGCTCTTCCAACGTTTGTAAACTGTCGCAATTATGACGAAATGTGGTCTGATGTTTTAGACGTCGCTTGTTCGATGTTTTTATACTGTCGCTCTTCCAATATTTTTAATCTGTTGCAATTCCGACGCTTACAAGGCGTCGGTATACCGACGGTGGGTTCAATTTATAAAAAAAAAATGAAACTTTAAAGCAAGACATTAAATCTCCAATTTTGGTTATGAATTGTGGGCATTCCAATGCCCGTGAAATATTAATATAATAAACCACCCCACAACGCTTCGACTATAAACAATCATTTTTTTTTTCACAAGAGAAAAAATGTTGTTTTGAATATATTATATGAAGTAAAACAGTCCATGAAGTCATTATATTTTCACATCTAAAGATTGGAACCCAAATATCCATCCAGAAAAGTGGAAGTCCCACCCCAGAAAATGATAGAAAAATACCCCATGTCACATATAGGGACATGATATAAAACCCAGTAACGGTCCACATGGAGATTATCGACAATCTGGGAAAGCATCCAAATATGCCCGAGGCATCTATAAGAAAGTGAAATAGAAGTATGTAGAATAGTAAAGCAACAGATAGAGTACTGACGCCCATTGTCCCAAATAAAAATTAAAGTACCCAAAATCCCTAAACAGAGAAAAACGCTAATCATGTGAGGAGTGTGATATGTCCAAAATATAAAAAGACCATAAAACCATATCAATAAACCAGCATCACTAGTTTTGAAGGCAGAGTGATAAACATTAATCATTTTTTTTTCACAAGAGAAAAAACGATGTTTTGAATATATTATATGAAGTAAAACAGTCCATGAAGTCATTACATTTTCACATCTGATGATTGGAACCCAAATATCCATCCAGAAAAGTGGAAGTACCACCCCAGACAATGATAGAAAAATACCCCATGTCACATACAGGGACTTGATATAAAACCCAGTAACGGTCCACATGGAGATTATCGAAAATCTGAGAAAGAATCCAAATATGCCCGAGGCATCTATAAGAAAGTGAAATAGCAGTATGTAGAATAGTAAAGCAACAGATAGAGTACCGACGTCCATTGTTCCAAATACAAATTAAAGTACCCAAAATCCTTGAACAGAGAAAAATGCTAATAATGTGAGGAGTGTGATATGTCCGAAATATGAAAATACCATCAGACCATATCAATAAACCATCATCGCTAGTTTTGAAGGCAGAGTGATAAACATTAATCAATTTTTTTTCACAAGAGAAAAAATGCTATTTTGAATATATTATATGAAGTAAAACAATCCATGAAGTCATTACATTTTCACATCTGAAGATTGGAACCCAAATATCCATCCAGAAAAGTGGAAGTCCCACCCCAGAAAATGATAGAAAAATACCCCATGTCACATACAGGGACATGATATAGAACCCAATAACCGTCCACATGGAGATTATCAAGAATCTGAGAAAGCATCCAAATATTCCTGAGGCATCTATAAGAAAGTGAAATAGCAGTATGTAGAATAGTAAAGCAACAGATAGAGTACCGACATCCATTGTTCCAAATACAAATTAAAGTACCCAACATCCTTGAACAGAGAGAAACGCTAATCATGTGAGGAGTGTGATATGTCCAAAATATAAAAATACCATCAAACCATATCAATAAACTAGCATCACTAGTTTTGAAGGCAGAGTGATAAACATTAATCATTTTTTTTCACAAGAGAAAAAAAATTGTTTTGAATATATTATATGAAGTAAAACCGTCCATGAAAATAGTATCATAAAGCAGATACAGGAAATGTGCAGAGACATGTACTGTTGATATACGCCTCACACAAAAACATTGCCTGGACTCATGGAAAATTTGTCATCAAAAAATCAAAAAATTAAGAAGACTGCCCTCATACGGGGAAACCAGTCTCGAATGTTTACAGAATTCAAAAATATTACAGAGGTCCAGGAAAGTAATATAATCTAAAAGCAACCAAATTAAGTGGGCCACGAAGCAAGAAAAACAAATTAACCAAACTACTCCTCTGGTGGTTCCTCCACGATTCGGCACCATCCTTTGGAAGGTCCAGGATCGCTAGGTGCTACCTCCACATTCATGCCATGGCTCCCCTCCTGAAGGCCCGAATGCTGGTCGGCTTTTTCCAAGCTCAGTGAGCAGGCAGTGCAACCCAGCAACTGGCTCATCTGAAAAACCATAGGGAAATGCCATTTTATCGACCCAACTGCAATGCAATCGAAGGACGCCCGTCATAATTAATATTTGATCATTAATGAGAGCGGAAGGCCGGATCATATTGGAACATGCGGAATCGCTAACAGGAGTGGAGGTCTGATCTTGAACAGTGTTAAAACTTAATTAATGTAGATTTGATGTGAAAACCTTGGAACTTAATTGAACAGCGTTAAAACTTAATGCGATTGATATGAAATCGCCACATCCATGTCCCATCATCTTAAACGCCATCAAATGCATCGCAGCCGGGAGCAGGGCAAGTTTTGATTAAGGACACATTGGAGCGGATCTTTTTTTGGGCTGCTCACGCAGTGGAAATCTGGACCCGAAAAATATTAGGGAGAATTTGATAATAAATTCGCGTCACAACTCTCCCTCTATACGCCAGCCCAACTTCGGACCCGAAAAATATTAGGGTGGAATTCATTTGGTTTTCGTGTCACAAAATTAGTCGACGTCAGCAGGCTATTTTAGAACGTGAATTTGGTTTGAATTATGGTTTATCGCCGTTTGAAGTCCGAAGGGCTTGACTTAAGAACAATTTTGTTTGATCCCATCTTATAAAATTTGTGTTGGTTTTCTTTGATAATACACATATTTATAATAAATCATGGGAACACCACACTAAACATGTGGAAAAGTTATATAAACTATTGATAACAATCACTTTTATGTAAAAATATTCGAATGTTCTTTTGGGAAATAAGAATTCGAGTATTTGGTTCGTATTGTTTTAAAGGAAGGAGTGAAGTTGGAGCCTCAAAAGATGCAAGCTATTAAAAAATGACCTATTCCTAAGAAAATCAAGGTTCTTAGAAGATTTTTTAGACTTACATGATATTATTGATCATTTGTTAAGAATTATGCATGCATTTCATGCCCACTCACATATCCCTTGAAGAAAATATCATTTATATGGAATGATGAGGGTACTTTGGCATTCTCTCTTTTAATGGATGCCACGTCTTCTACACCAACATCGGTTGCACCTACTTTTGGTAAAACATTCATAGTAGAGTGTGAGGCACTAGGACAAGGAATTTACGTAACATTAACACAATAAGGGATATCATTGGCTTTTAAAATCAAGGAATTCAAAGAAAATATTTGGTGAAATCTACGTATGAAAAATAAATGGAAGCAATATTACATGCAATAAAAAATGGGGATAGTATATCATTGGAAGGTACTTTAAAGTCAAGATATACCATGATAGCATAAGTATTTTTTGAAGCTATGGATTTCATTAGAAGATTAACAAAAATGAGGAGAAAAAATGCATAGTTTTAATTTTGAGATAATCTGCAAAAAGGGTAAGGAAAATTTAGTACATGATGCTCTTTCTAAAATAGAAGAGGCCTCAAATTTATATCCAATTACATTTTCTATTCCTAGGTGGCTAGAAGAAGCTTGCCATAATGGAAAAATGACAATAGTACTAAACAAAAACTAAAATTTATAAAGGATGGGATGAACTCTATGGAGCATTGGGACTGAAAGAGAGATATACTTTGGTGCAAATGTAGAATATTTTTATGCACGCAAGCATATTTGAATAAACAAATATTAAGGGAGTCCCATGTCTCTCTGATGGTAGGACGCAGGGTTCCTTAAAGCATCTCAAAGGATCAAAAAATATATTTTTGGAAGGAATGAAGAAAGATATTCAAAATTTTGTAAGAGAAGGTCAGGTTTGCATAATAAATAAAAGAGAGATAGTAAAATCTCTAGGGTTAATTCCACCATTCCACATACATATTCAAGGACTAGAAGATATATCAATAGACTTTATTACAGGGTTACTGAAATATAAAGGTAAGTATTACATTTTTGTGGTCATTTATATAGACAAATTTTGTAGATTTTTTTGGTAGAGCTCAAAGTACATAAACAACAAGCCAAGTGGAAGAAGTGTAGGTGAAAGAAATTCATAGTCTTCATGGTTTTCTTAAAGTAATAGTAACAAGAAACTTTTGGAAATAATTATTTAATATGAGTGGAGAAACACTAGCTGCCATGAGTTCTACATATCAAACACAATCAAATGGTCAAACAAAAATAGTTAACAAATGTTTTTAAGGTTATCTACAATGTTACTCTTTAGAAAAGCAATCTTAATGGATGAAGTGGTTTCATCAAGGAAGAATGGTAATATGATACTACCTATCACACATCTACTAAAATTTCCCCATTTAAGGCCCTTTATGGATATCCAACTCCTAGTATCTCATACTTTTTGCAAGATAAGTCCAAAGTATAGGAAACAGAGTCACATATGGAAAATACTAAAGAAACTTTGAAAATTATTATGGAAAACCTTCAAATGACATGAAACATGATAAAAAAACAAGGGGAACAACATTTAAGTGAAATATAATTTGAGGAGGGTAATTGGGTATTTTTTAGATTATAGCATTATAAGCAATCTTCATTCAAGAAAAATAAGAATAAAGAATTAGCTCAAAAATGTTATGGCCCTAAATAGTTATTCATAGGATTGCACAAGTGGTATAGAAGTTATATTTTCCTTCTTCTTGCATTCATAAGGTTTTTCATGTATCTTGCCTAAAAAAGGTTTTGGGAAAAAATATGCCAATGTAAATAGAACTTCCAAAATTAGATGAAGAATGAAAGTTGATTCTTGAACCACAAAAATTTATAGATAAACATTCTATATCTCTTTGACATATAACCATTATGAAGTACCTAATCAAGTGGAAAAATATTCCTCTACAAGAAGGTACATGGTAAAATGATCAATTCGTGATTAAATACCCATGGCTAAAGGGTTCGTTTGAAGTTTTGACAATGGTTTTGTTATATGTTTTATATAACACGTGGCGGAATAGTTTTATTGTTTGTTAAGGTCCCAAACAGTGATCAAATTTGAAGGGCAGGTCCGAATTTCAATTAGAAGGGCATATATCTATGTCGCCCTTCCATAATGAAAAGCTTTAAAAAAAAACTTTTCAATTGACCACAATAAATTATTTTTACATTTCATTTTCAGAAAGACAAAACCATAAATATTTATATTAATAAAATACTGTTACATATACAACAATGAAGAAGGCTCCATATTTCATTGCTTAAATATCTTATTGGCAATGTCAACATAAGTCTTGAAGACACTATTATAAGAATTTGGATACATACCATCGGGATATAGGGGATTCTTATGTGTCAGATTGTGTAATGCAATTTTGACTTTGTCTCACAAGGAGTAGCAACATGGAGGTCTGGATTTTTCTTATAGAACTTTTTTATTATTATTTGAAATGTTGTTTATAGATATGAAGACAACAATGAAATTATGAGCATGGTGGACAATTAGTCAAGCTCATGATGCCAAACCATGATGATGTAAGTTTGGAGTTTAACATTTTTACATGTTAAAGACAAATAGTCAAAATCACTGAAAAATTAGTATGCCATAATTAATAATCATTCCCTGTTCAATTTTGTTAATAGGTTTATGTCACACGATGATCTCTCTTCTCTAGCATTTACTTGTATTGAAGATCACTATTCTAGGAATAAGGAGTTATTTTCTCCAAAAATAACCCTAGCCAAACATTGACAATTCATCAAGGATATCTTTCTATGCTTCATAAGTACATATGTTCTACTTCTAAATCATGTCTTGGAAGTGGTTGTTTTGCTGGAAATTATTCACCAGTTGGTTTCATACCAAAGTCTTTTTCACATTTTCAGCATCCAATACATGAAAAAGATAATGGTTTAAAACAACATAAATATTTGAAATTTCGCAAGAATTGTCTGGCACACTTTGAATATGAATTTTGAAGTCAAGTGCATGATGTTGTATAGGATCAAGTGTCATTTTGAATACCAAATGTTTCACAAGAAACTTCTCAACATGCTACCCTGCAGTAAGGATTAAATGACAATATTGCATCAACTATTTCCATAATAAAAGTGAACCTCGGCCATAAGACTAAACAAATACAAATGTTGTAGATCTAACAAGACCACACAATAAAATTTATTCCACAAGGCCAATACTATATGAAAAATGAAAAGGAGTTTGCAACCAAAAATACCTTAGGCAATTAATTCAATTAGATACACCAAACCATCAGCAAAAAGGAAAACCAGCCTACTCAAAAGGCAAGTGTTTACCTCCTTTCACAAAATTTTTAGTTCCGAAACAAGGGCCTTTATTGTCTTGTCAATGCCCCTAGTAATTTGAACGGGGTTTGCACCTACTGCAACAACCTAAAAAAAAAGGTTTCATTTCAAATTATTTTCCACAAATTTAAGATAAAACCATTGTCAGTTTTGTATTTCCTAACAAGCTCATAAATTTTGACAAATGAGCCAAAAAATTTTAATACTTGATAGAAATTTTTTCACTCAAAAACTATCTTAGACTCAATAAGCCCAACCCAAAACTAAAAAACCAAACACCATAAGACCCTACAAAAATGAATAGATGATCTTAATCTAGTACTATCGACAAAAATTTACCTTTACACCCTCACTTATTAAACCTTGTGCTGTTGAATTTTAACTTCAACTACTGCAGCAGAAGGACAAATGCAGCAGCAACATTTTTTTTTGGAGGTTGCTTGCATGCCATCCAGAAATTTAATTTAGCATTTAAAATTCCTGCAATTTTTTTTGTAGATGGCCGCAGCCATATTTCTGTACAGGATTGTATTTAAACACAACAACTAGCATTAACGCAATTCACCAACTAGAAATTAAACAAACAGAAATTTACCCCCCAATTTTGTAAATTCAAAAGGAGGACACATGGAGCATTAATATTGGATCACATGTAATTGAAGGTAATTTGAAAACCTGAAAACCAGACCCGAATTTTTTATAAGGAACATTGGATTGAGAATTCGCGTTACAAATTAGGCAGACGTCAACATCCCATTTTGGAACGCGGATTTGGTTTGAAATTCAATCTATTCAGACTTTTGAAGTCCGATGGAAAGGGTTATTTAATGTTTTGATAGTTTAATTTTATGTATGCTTTAATAAATACATATGTTTTAAAAATATGTTATATATATATATATATATATATATATATATATATATATATCATATGCGAAATGAAAGGTGGGCCATAGAATTTAGTTTTAATTTTATTATTTTAAAAAGAGAGTTTATTATCATATGTTTTATATGTTACGGCATATAAAAATTAAAAGGAAAAAAAATCTTGGTAGTTTTTTTATAGACAGTACGTAAATTTTTTATTACACAGCAGTGTGTAAAAAGTGAAAGACTGTGTGTAACTTTTTAAGTGTGTATGCACAACAGTGCGAAGGTGAAAAACACAGTAGAGTGTTTTAGAGACATAGTATGTTTGTTTTGAACAGACAGTGAGTTGGTTTTATGCACTGTGTTTTGTAGCAGTCATAATTTTGTAATCCCTCTCAGGGAGGAAGAAGTGTAATAGTTTTTTTTGAGTTATTGAAGGGAATAGAAGTTTTTTTTTCAAATTATTGAAAATCTGACTCCTGTCAAAGAAATTTTTATTTTCTCTGTGTTAGAGGAAGGGAGATTTATTCTCCATTCATTGTTCTAGAATTTTTCAATATTCCAACATGTGCAAGAACAACAGATGTTGTGGTTCCATCCCCAGCTAAATCATTTGTCTTTGCCGCAGCTTGCCTTACCAACTTGGCCCCAAAATTTTCAACTGGGTCCTCTAATTCAACCAATAAAAAGGCCAAAACCATAGCACTGAGATAAATTTAATTACACTGTCAATAACAATAAAATTTGACTTAGCCATAACCCTTTCCTTTTATTGTTTTGGAAAGATTTATGCATTACTCTAATGTGGCTAGTCCATAGGCCAAGTAGACCACTCGATAAAAAATATGTTTCCTTTCACCTTTGAGTTTTCAAATTATGCCTACCAAATCTAACACATTTAAGAGGGGGAACTAATACAACGTTAAAAAAAAAACAGAGCACACATCTACAAATTACCTCCTTAGCTACTGTCACACCATCATTAACTATTTTAGGAGAACCATGCTTGCTCCCCAAGACAACATTTTTCCCTTCCCCCTAAGGGTGACTCCAACAAGATCAGCAAGTTTGTTCACACTGCCTGCAAGACAAATTGAAAATGCTTTCAGTAAGTGTGCAATTGAATCCCAGACCATATGCAAAAACAACCCTCCATGAAAAATTAAAATAACACATTAAAATCGAATATAAGTGGACAAGGAAAGATCCGCCGCAGTGAAGTTTCACGTGTAGGTGACCGTCCCTTAAAATAATTTTTTCTCTGACCTGCAATTTTTTTGTCACTGAGCCATCCTTGTTGAAGTACAATTCCCTTTCCATAGCTCTTGTATTAACTACCTTCTCTCTGTCTCGTAATCTCAGATTCCCTCTTCTACTTGAGCGATTAAAGGAAATGGGTGAAAGAACTGAAAGAGAAGACAATTGACTGCCATAATTATCAAACATTGCACCCAACGTCTTCCCCTTTCCATTGTTACCAAATGAGGTAGATGTGGAAACTTTTGTCACACTGCCCAAAGCAGAGGCCATATTCTCTTATGTTGAATATAGAATTACAAGATCTTCATATTATTATGAACCTTAAAAAACATGACTCCCATTGCTAAAAACCACTTTTAAGTTGTAATAGGCAAACTAAACAACTATCACAACTTTTGGCAACTTCTTGAGCATTAAGAGAGAAACAACCAAAGAGAAATACAACCACAATCCTAATTTTAATGAGACCAGACTATATATTTTCATTAATATAATAGAAATAAATCACGACTATATTAGGGCCAGCACAAAACAATCTTTAACCAATGTCTCTCATGGCCTTCAGGTTGCCATGCTAGAGGTTGCATATTTTTAATTTAAATTCTTGACCTCTCGTGCCCATCTATGAATGCATCCAATGGGATATCTACATCAAATGCTCCTTTATATCCCTAAAAACAAATTCCCTACTACAAGAGCACCAGTATTGATGGATCACCCCACACCATCCCACCCACTAGAAACGGTGAAAAAGGAAACCCGAGAAAACTTCTAAAATATCTCAAGATGACTATATGGGTGGTTCTTATGAATCAACCAACCATTCAGAACATTCTCATCAATCCAAACCATGAGTATTATGTGACAATATTCAAGCAGGCACTGAATCGGATTTCTGAAGCTATGTTAGAGAAACCCTAAACTCTCACTGAAAATAGGTGAAATGTGGCACCAATCAGAGATTGACATGTGCCAATTGGTACAAGTGGTAGAAAATTTGCATGCTCAAACAGCGAGGTGATGCAGGAATGACATGAGGGAGAAAATATCAGAAAAGCCCCAAATTTGGAGAACTAAAGCTCATCACCAACCTCAGATTGGCAACTTTAGATGATGTAACCTATGAAATCATAAATGGAGAAATCTAGTAACAATAAAGTAACCTATGTAACAATAAAGTCAGATTCATCCTAGGAGTGGTAATGGGAGAAATCATAGCGAACAACAGGAAGCATGCAGAGTTTCTTACAATCAAATAGATGAAAAAACACATACAAAAAACCTAGATAATAATCATGAACAAGCTTAATATTAACTGTAAAGGAACTTAAAAAATGTGACATTACAAACCTGGTCAAGTGGACAAGAAAAAATATCTTGTACATGACCCTGGTTGACAAATTGTATTTCTCATGATGCAAGAGGATTTGTACCTGCACTCCCAAGTCAATCAAAATCCATCATTATCTATACAATAAATACAAGTAATTGATGTAGTATTTTTTACTCTAAGATGCATTCTTATGATAATGTTATAACATATGTTGAAAATGTCAAAACATACCTGAATAAGCTCCTCTTCATTTCAAGAACAATTTATTGGAGTCGCATGAACTTGGAACAAGCCTCCCACGATTTGAAAGAGTAGCAACTAAGTCAACAGTGACTTTTTTGTTGCTACGTTGGATCGAGGAAGGTTTGCTACAAGATTAAATCACTCCAATAAATTATTCTCTACTAAACAGGGCCAACCACGTGAAGGTGGAAGCTCTTATCCCCCCTCCCCCCTCCCCCCACATCACTCTCAATTCTCCAATACCCAATCTATATTTCATTTTTTACTTTCATGAGCATAAAAAAAATATATTCAATAACTAATAAAAAACCAATTCAACAAAAAGTACGCAAGGAAACATTGTAATTAATGCTTGACATAAAAATAGTATGATAAATGAGTTTTTTATATAACGAAAAAAATGTTCCAAGTATGGTAACGTTTGTCTTATAATAATAAAATATTTTACATTATCAAATTTTCTTTTTCTTCTTCCTATTTTTAAAGCTCCTAATTACATCATCAATATCATCATGCTCTGCTCCTGTTTCATGCCTTTCGACCCGCACTGCTGACCTAGTTGCGTAGTCACGATGTCCGGTCTCATCCAGTGACGGGGCATCGCCTACAAAAACAGATAATATTAAATTTTAATTGTCAGTTTTTAAATATCATTGAACTAGTTCGGTAATATTAATAAAAAAAATTGCAATGAGATTATTTACCTGGTGCACCAGTTGTCGCCACTAACCTAGTTGCGTAGTCACGATGTCTGGTCTCATCCAGTGACGGGGCATCGCCTACAAAAACAGATAATATTAAATTTTAATTGTCAGTTTTAAAATATCATTGAACTAGTTCGGTAATATTAATAAAAAAAATTGCAATGAGATTATTTACCTGGTGCACCAGTTGTCGCCGCTGACCTAGTTGCGTAGTCACGATGTCTGGTCTCATCCAGTGACGGGGCATCGCCTACAAAAACAGACAATATTAAATTTTAATTGTCAGTTTTTAAATATCATTGAACTAGTTCTGCAATATTAATAAAAAAAATTGCAATGAGATTATTTACCTGGTGCACTAGTTGTCGCCGCTGACCTAGTTGCGTAGTCACGATGTCTGGTCTCATCCAGTGACAGGGCATCGCCTACAAAAACAGATAATATTAAATTTTAATTGTAAGTTTTTAAATATCATTGAACTAGTTTGGTAATATTAATAAAAAAAATTGCAATGAGATTATTTACCTGGTGCACCAGTTGTCGCCGTTGGGACTGTTGCCCTGTCTTCCTCTCTGGTGGTAAGATCCTCAAGGGAAACATTCTCTGTCATTTAAACAAAAAACATTATAAGGAAAACCATCAAGGTATAATTAGAAAAAATTATAAGTGGAAATTAATTACCGTCACGGCCCTCACTGATAGCAGCATTGTCGGCCTGGTCCCCACTACAATGATCAGGTTGCACGAGAGGATCATCTACATCTAGCTCTAAAACTGGGTTATTTACCTCGTCGGTAGTGTTGCTCCCCTGATTTAAACAAAGTTGTTAGACATTAAATTTATGGACGAAAAAAAAAATATTGAAAGGTTAATGTTTTACCTTATCAGGCATTCTGGATCTTGGGACCTGCCCCAAGCTTCTGCGACGTTCAACTACAGCTTGATAGCCGAAATGGAAAGTGATATTTTTATCTTCCTCTGTAGTTTCTGTTCCGAAGTCATCACCCTACATTACATATGATTGTGTATTTTTAATCATATTTGATAGGATTACAAAAACGTTGGAAGGCGATACAATTAATTGTAAGATGTTTAGCTACTTAATTACAATTCTTGCAGCTAATTTCAAGTAGCCGCCCTGGCCTAGCTTGTGATGGCCCTTTTTTTCAATCCTAGCTTTGGTTGCCTTTGAGGTGTCAAGCAACCTAGCATCAAAAGATTGAAGTCAGATATGACGTAGCACACTTTTATTTTAGACATAGAGAAAATTAAAGCTATTGAATTAAAGTTGTAATTTACCTTGCGGGTCCAGTTGGCATTTTTCCTTATTTATTTTCCCTTTTCTCTTTTCCTTCATGGATGAGTGCTCTCCGCTCACTCTCTGAAACTGTGAGAGGATGCTTGTATCTAGGGTTAAATTGCAATTGTGTCCTATAGGTGTCCCCGGTATATTTCAAATATTTGCCAACTACCCGAGCCACCATTGTTCTGTCAAATGTGCCGACCCCAAAAAGGGCTTCTAGATAATGTAGAAGTTCTTTTTTCAGGTTGGAATTCTAGGAATTCCACCCTATGCGTATGGTTGGGCCAAAAATTACAAACGCATGGCTCTCCAAAAACCTGTATAACTCATTGTTTCCTACACAGATAAAAAATGATATTATCATTAATTTAAACATAAAAATCATGATAAATATGTTTTAGATAAATTACATGAAATAGTTAAAATATTAAAATTTACCTAGGAGTTGTACGTGCTTTATAGGGACACCTTCATCGTTCACCAACAACGTGCCATTAATAGTCCCTATGGATCTGACATGTGTAGCTCCAGGAAACGCAATAATGTAGTTGGCCATATTAGCCTCATCATTGCCAACACGTTCAGCGGTTGGCTGGGTGTCTGCTTGGGCAGGGTGTGTTTCTTGGCTGGCACCTAAAGGAGTAGAAGGTGTACGAGAGGGTTTTTGGGCAATCTCTTGCCCTTCTATCCCATTACCACCAACACCGGGTTCAGAAAGTGCCAAAAAACGCTACATACAAAAGAAATTTTTGTTAGTTTAGTCAATGTAAAAATTAAAAATCAAACTATCACAATTCATCTCATGCAGAACAAAAAAAATATCCTTTTGAATTTTTATTATTACCTGATATCTTTCTATATGGCTCATAAGTTGTTTTATCCTCTCTTCTGTTTCAGGTGTTTGAGGCGCGTCTATCAAAGTATTAAATTTCGACCTTGCATCTCGTACCTTTTTTCGCAACAAGAACACTGGAGATAGGGATGAAGAAAGCTCTTCCTCAAAGAGGGAATCATCAGGCGTACCATGGCTGGGTGTCTGCATATTTGAACAAAATTAATATTATTTCAATTATGTAAATAACTAAAATACCTAATATAGAGCATGTCAAAATTTATGTTCTTTCACTATTTTTCTGATCATCCCATCTCGGTTGTTCCTATACTGTCCATCATCATGCTCACATTGCAATAAAATTATAAACAAAACTTGAAAACAATATCTAACTTGAAAACACAAAATGAAACTGAAATAATTTCTAATAAATAGTAAATAATAATGAGTTAGAATTTCAAATATGCCTTTGCAGATATATTCACTGAAACATGGCTGCCACACACAGGCACCCAAACAAGAGTTTGTTGACAATGAAACTCCATTTGTATGTATTTATTGTTGAGCAACTTCTAGTAACTATTATGAAGACCATGAGGACATTTTTGGGGCAATATTCATAGTTTTAGTAGCAGTATTGTTGGAGATGATCTTGAAGGGCCTTGAAGTGAAGCTTTTGGAGCAACTATTGAAAAATACTTAGAGCATTTAAGTAAGGCACTTTCTATCTTCCATCACCTTTTTCCTTTCAATATCCTTGAAACGATTTTGTTGATATTTAATGTTTGAAACTATGTTTCCAGGAAACGTGGGTTCGAGGACGGGACAAGGACTTACATTTTTCAAAGAAAGGTTCATCTATTTTTATATTAGCTTAGAATATTATAATTTATAATTTATATATAATGCAATATATTTTCTAAATTATAATTTATAAATTATAAATTTAATGACAATTTAATATAGTAATTTTGTAAATTTATAATTTATAAACTTTAAACTTTAAATATTTAAACATGCACATCATTCAACATTCAAGTTTCAACATTCACATGTGACATTTGTCATTGAAATTTCAAAAATTCTAGTTTGATAATATCATGATTCATATATGATATCAAGTGCAAATTAGAGCTCAGTTTACATATTAATAAGAAATTAGAATCATGATTCAAAATTTCAAAATATATGTCCATTGTCATACTAAATTCAAAATTTGCCTCAAGGCATCTCCAAATGGCAACCCAGAAATGTTGAACTAGAAATTTGATATTAAAATAAAAAATAGAAGAAGCTTAGATAGTATAACTGTATTTCAAGCCAAGATTGTATCTTCAGGCATCCATGTGTCAGTCAAGATCACTTTCTAGATTTCAAATCACTAATAGCATGCTCTCCAAGTAGGAATCACTCTCATCTTGAGGCTCTCGCTCATCCATAGCAATTTGAGGATGTATGTTTGTGGTAAGTCTACGCTTTCGCCGGGTAAGTTATGAACTTATGATTCATTGATAGGTAGGTATGTTTTAAGGTTTAATTTTTTTTTTTTTTAAGTTTTAACTTCCCCCTTTATAATTGATTATATCCTATGGGGTTGGATAGGCTACTTTGTCCTCCCTTGGGAAATTTAATTATAAGAGAACATTACAATTGGAATACTATTCACTTCCACTGTTGTTTTGTATAATATTTCATAGTAGTCCCAATGCAGAAAATTCACAGAATTAAGATCCAGGAAACCTCTGGTTAAGAGATTAAATTTCTGTTACATTTAAAGTCAAAGCCAACAGAAATTTCTTCACTAGTAACTACTCTGTCTAAGCCATTCCTAGTATGATAGATATGCTATTTGTCCACTTTTGCATCATAGTCATAGTAGCTACAACACCTTTGGTCTGAACAAATAATCCCTCTTGGAAATTAGGCTGTGTATGTCTAGATTGTGTTCGATCAACCCCATGCCAATAAACTTGTAGGAAGCATTTTATACATCTACTATAACAGAGTTGTAACTTTAATGTCTAAGACTTCTTTACCCTTAAAAAATAGACATGTTTATTTCTAAGGTTTGATCTTTCTAAAAATGCCAGACCAATTCATCCAAATAACATACCAATTCATTTGAATCATTTAAGTTTTAACTCCTAAGTTTTAAAATTTAATTGTAATTTGTATGTTTTAAAAAATAGTCAGAAACAATACCATTT